>BQNB010134765.1:0-18263 GCA_026074375.1 Tanacetum coccineum | reverse complement strand
ATGTAGCTCCAATCAAAACCTACTCCATCAATAGCCACCATTGCTTTGGAAGAAATGTCTTCCACATTCATAGTCCTTCTTGAGCTGTCTTGATTTCTAGCCTTGCTTTCTTGGTTCCTTGGACCTCTACATTCCCTTGCAAAATGTCCCATCTTATGACAATTAAAACATTCTACATTGGATTTGTCATATCCTGCAATATCACTTCCATTGATAGTAATCTTCTTCCCAATTCTCTGGTAATACTTCCTTGCTCTCATACTCAGTAGTGCCAATTGCCACTTCAAATCCATTTCTTTAAGATCATCTTTATGGATTTGTTCTAGGTCTTCATGAACAAGTTGAGACCTATTTGGTTGTTTGACCAGAAGAGTATAGACAGTGGCATCACTCAAGTTTGCAGTATTATCATGAGTACTATCAGTACTAACTGTAGAGCTAGTAGTACTAATATGAACATTTGCAGTATTGACTTCATTGGTATTGCTAGGAGTTAAAACAAAGGCCATATTATGAGAGCCTGAATTTGAGCTTGATGTAACAGTTCTTTTGACTTCTTGCTCAACAATCTTAAAATTGTTGTAGAGATCATCAAAGCTCATTGAGTCAAGATCTGGTTTGTTCTTCCAGACCACTACATGAGTGTTCTATTCAGAAGGCAAAATTCTTAAGAAATTTAAATTGAGATCTTCTTAAGAGATGTTTTCACCTAAGATGGCCAACTGGTTAACAATTTTCTGAAGCCTATTAAAGATAGAGTCAAGTGACTCTGTGCTTAGGGCATTGAAGTTCTTATACATCTTCTTCAGAAGTGTCTTTGTGTCTTCTTTATGGCATCATTGCCACCAAATCTTGTTTGTATGGCTTCAAACAAAGTCTTGGCATCCTTGTATTAATTAAAAGTCAATTGATGTTCATTTGGAAGTGCCATTAACAACATACTTCTGGATTTTACATCATTCTTCTTTTGGGTCTTCTCTTCAGTTGTAACAGGGCCTGGTATTGTTGAAGTAGAGGTACCATCTGCATTTGTTGTTGTTCGTGCTACAGGATTGAAGGAATTGCCATTTTCTATGATATCCCATAGAGCATAGTCTTGAATTTGGAAGTACTGCTCTATTCTGAGTCTCCACATCTTATAGTCACCCTATTTTATAAGGGGTAACTTTGCCACAACATTGTTTTAGACTATTTCTAGATCCATCTCTTTGTATGAATAAAGAATTCTTCTTGATCAAGGTTTCAGAACTCAAGCTCTGATACCACTTGTTGATCCCGTTTGAACAGATCTTTGATTAGCTTGTAAAAGCTTTAGTTGTCTTAGATAGATCTAAAACAACTATGATAGAAACCTTATGATAGAAATATAAAGATTATGCGGAATCTAATCTTTATATACTAGAAGAACAATAAAACAATGTAACAATAGCACAAGAACTTTCTCTCAACTCACAATATATTAAATGATTCACAAAACAACAGAATAGCTAACTATGAATTGATATGTGTTTGTTGTGAAAATTGATATTTCTAACTATGTCGTAGGGTTCCTTTTATACACCAAGGAAAACCTTAATGGGCTTACAAAACGCGTTAAATGATCATGCATATCTATTCCTAATATATCTCATTCATATCACTTAAGCAGTACTAACTTCTTATACTAACAGTACTAATAGACTAACTAGCAGTACTAATGATCTATCATTTTGTACTGGCAGTACTAACTATAACTAACAGTACTAACTATTACAACTAGCAGTACTAATGACTTAGTTTATATTCTTCAATCTTCAGTAGCAGTACTAAGTCTTCAAATAGCAGTACTAAGTCCATCAGCAGTATATCCTTGTAGAAGCTCTTAATTCCCAACACATTCCACCAGGAAAAGGCATCATCAGTTAGGTTACCAGTAGCAAATGTCACTTTGTTTTCCTCGACACATTTGCTACGAGAAAATACTGATTCGGTCCGTTCAAACCAGCGAATGAGGCCAACTGCTCCTTCCGTACCATTGAAGTAGAAAGGTTGACAGCTTATGAACTCTTTATAGTTTCCCATTTTTGTTCCAAGAGTTCCAGTAGGTTCGGTGTTCCTATTGGGATTACTAGTACTTGCCATTGTTGCAGCTTGTGTTTCCAAAGCCGTAACAACACTGTCAGCAACTAGTTTCTTAATGTCAGCCTGAGTCATGGGTGGTGCTGCAAATGTTGATGTCCTCTTGGGAGCCATTTTATCAACATTTACAAGACAACACAAAATAAGAATGATATCACAAGTCATTGTCAAAATTTTCATACATAGCGGTATTGAAATCATTTGACATATTGTATGGATTCTTACTTTGATACAAGTTCTAACAAAGTAATACATATCCCTTGGTATTACATTGCAGCATATAACTGAAAAATTTTGGAATTTAAGATTTCCAAGAATGAACACTTAAACAAGTATCTGACTCATTAGATTCCTCGACGACTGGTTCACTTCCCAGTGGTCGTGGTATGATCCATAATGAGTTATCTAACTCTGCAAAGATAGACTCATCAAATGGGTAATCTGGTGGTGGTGTAGTTGACCTAACCGGTGATGAAGATCCTACTGATGAAGATGGAGATATTGGAATGGGTGATTCGACAGGAGTCTTAATGTCTTTAGGTGGTAGACTCTCTTCAGGAGGAAAGAAATCTTAGGAATCAAACATTGATGATAGTTGTAATACTGGAGATGGAGGCAAAACAGGCGGTGGATCAATAGGATCTTGTGGTAGGATAGGTGGTTCATTATCAACAGCATTATATGCTTGCATATATAGATCATCGTGAAAAGGTAAGATGGCTAGCGAGGCCAAAATATACTTAGATAAATTATCTGAAGGATCAGGAGAGATGTTTCCTGGTGAGACTAGGAAATAGTCTGGTGAAGTCAGGATATAGTCTAAAAAGTTAGAGGAAAAAGCATCCTCAATATTGGAAGTAGGGTGGTTGGGAGAAGACATCACTCTGTTAAAAACCCAGTGGTAAATAACATAAGTTATTTATATAATAGTATAATAGTTATGTATCTTTACATACTATTTGGGAGATGTAGTGGCACAGAGGACTTTCTTGGATGGAAAAAGGAAAGTAGTTATAGTTAAGGTTTTAACCTTGTTCTCTATAACCGTAGCTCTTGATACCAATCTGTAACACCCCAATTTTAACAAATATAGCAGCGGAAGCTAATCTGTGGTATTAATTCATAGTACAACAGGCATAATCATAGAAAACGAATCGTAAAGAGACTTTTTTAGAAAATTTAGTTATCATTCATTTATTCATCAGAGTTTTACAAAAAGAGAGGTCCCAAAATCTATATGAAAACATAAAGTTTGAATGATAACAGTTTTGCCACCTTCAAGTCCGTGCCACTCCGTGCCATAAGTTGCTCAATTACCTAAGATAAACATGCTAAAAAGATCAACACAAAGGTTGAGTGAATTTCATAGGTTTATGATATATAGTTTGAATACAAGTTATAGTGGGCTACGTTGTTATACGCCCATAGTTTGTAATAATTGCATATACAATTATCATGGAAAAATAGTATTATTTCTCTAAGCTCATGATATCAATACGTTAACATGGAAATCACCGTAGTGACATTGGTTGAGGAACAAATGTCCTCGTGGAAAGGTAACTTGCCAAAGTTACCTATTATAATCAAATATAGTGCTATTGGTACCAGAAAGTATAGGTACACCAACGGGAGTCGTCACACCCCGATAGATCTATCTATAATATTCGCGTTCACTTGCAAGTGACTAATGGTTCATGATTTAGAAATATTGGCAGTAAAGGTGACTTAGGCAATAATAAATCAGGATAGCATATAGTTGGAAAAACACTTATAATCATGGTTTATATCATGTATCCCCCTCGCGGGTTTGTAAAAACATTAGAAGATTTAAAATGCGAAGCTATGAACTTACCTTAACAGGGAAAATCTGATTGATGGCAAAAGTATATCAAATGAAAGTAACAGCCTCATCACGTAACCTGGGGTAATATGCCAATTTTTA
The DNA here is from genome assembly GCA_026074375.1 of Tanacetum coccineum. NCBI lineage: Eukaryota > Viridiplantae > Streptophyta > Magnoliopsida > Asterales > Asteraceae > Tanacetum > Tanacetum coccineum. Next base: position 14,203 of record BQNB010134765.1, on the reverse strand, counting down.
GTGTGATAGTTTATGTTTTAAAACTTCATAAAGTTTAACGTATTACTTTATTAATTTATGGAAATATTGTATCACTGTTCGGGCTATCATTGATTGATGGGCACATAGTACTATCAAATGAAAGAACTTAACCCAACAATCGAACAGCTACGTGCACGCAAACCTGGTAGGTATTTGTCAAGTCTTAGTGTGTGGTTTATGTTTCCAAAACTGTATAAAGTTTAACGTAATTACTTTGATTTATAAAATTTATGGAAATATTGTATCACTGTTCGGGCCATAATAATTTAGAGGTCATGTAGTAAAACGGTTTGAGGAGCAGGACACTTTAAATCGTAAATCCAGCAAATCATCAAACGTATTCACCCAAATGGAAAACACCTCATACATGATGCTCCCTTGTTAAACGTGATCGATAAAAATTTTAAGTTTCTTTAAAAGTTAGTCGATGTTAAATTTTGTTAAATATATAAACGTAATTGTTTTATAGTGCGTCGATTGTTTGATTTATAGTGTACAAATGGATGGGGTTTTAATTAAAATTGAGTTAAATAATATTGTATGTGTCTTAATTTTACACATACTTTTTTCATAAAAACGGGACTTAAACGGACCCAAAAACAGACAAAAACTGCCAAGACATATATGTTTGTTTTGCTTTGTATTGATGCAGGAAACCGCGATAATCGCTTCACAACACAGGTCGTCTGAAAACAAAGCCAAAAAAAAAAACGACGCTAAAACTGAAGCACGGAATGGTAAATGTGTTGTGAAAAGACACGAAGCCAAATCTAAGCTCCAAAAAGTCAAACTAGCTAAAAGTCAAACAGTCAATTGTCAAAGTCACGTTCCCGTCAAAGTTGTGTCATACTACGAGAAACTGAAGCAGAAAGGACAACTTGAGGGACCATTGCCAATTCTCAAAGTTAAAGAAAGGATAAAAGACTCAAGGGGTGGAAATGCAATTTTAGGGAAATATAATCGTAGGGGGCAATTCTGACCACACCCTCTTAAAGGTTATAAAACACACAAGGGCTGACTTTGCAAGTCCACTTATTTGAGTTGAGGGGGGCATTACTGCCAACCACCAAACTCATAACACACAAGGATCACATTGTGCAAAAACACCATAACTTGGGGGACCAAATTTGCCCAAATTACCCAAAACTTACCCTGTGTTAACCTTTTTAAAACAACATTTCCCGCTCTTTTTAAAACCCCAAAGGCAACTCAGGTTCTCTTCACCCTAATTTAACCTCCCCCACCCCATGCAACCATAATTACCCATGGGTAATCCACTCACCCTCACCCACTACACACCCCCCATCTATATAATCCACAATTAAACCAACACCATTAACAATCTCTAATCCTTCATATATCATATACTACCTCCTCTCCATATCAAAATTATTTCCCCCTCTCTCAAAAATAACAACACACCCCCACCACCCCCCCCCCACATTATTCATCCACCCCACATACCTCCCCCCCCCCCTCCCCTTCAACCCTCCTACCAACTTCACACCCCTTCCCCAAAATACTCACAACAAAACCACAAACTAACAATAACTAAACCAAACCTAAAACCAACCTACCAAACCCCTCAAAACACCAAAAAAAACCTCCATAACACAAAAACACTCCAACCACAATAATAAATCATTAAAAACATAAACCCAACACCCAAAAAACCAACACCTACCAACTAATAACTAAATATCAACCCACATACTCCTAAAACACAACTCAACAAAACAACTCATAAAACCAACTACCCCCACCCCCTTACAACTAACCTTCCCCCCACCCCCCCCCAACCCCCCCCCCATCCCATCCAACACAAAATTCTCACTCTCACATTCATTCACATTCCACCCACTAATAACACCCCCCCTCACTCTCAATAATCAACCTCCACACCATCTCCATCACTCCAATAAAACTCTCACCTTCAAAATAACCTAAAAATCAAATCAAAACCTCAACAAACCCATACAATCTACAAAACATCAACCAATATCAACAAAGCAAAAACCCAAACATCACAATTCAATCAACAACAACCAAACCCATCCTCAAAATACAAATCTCCCCCTTCTTCCAACCACACCCCCCCCACACCTCCCAACCACCTCCCCCCACCCTTTTCCTACCTTTTATAAATTCCCCTTGTGTCTCTAACACACGTATCACAATGTGTCCTTACCCCAGAATTTGACCCTGTACCCATGGTGCAGTAAAGATAGAGAAGAATAAAGATCCCTAGATCACTATGAAGTGTAATACACCGAATACCTCTAACCACCAGTATGTAAACTTGTATTACCTCTGATAACAAATACCATTGCAAGAGAATCAAACATACTGATATGTGACTATTATCATCACACACTACCTTGCCTCATGTAGTCCAGAGTCTCCGTGCCCACTTCCTCCCTCCAACAATGCATAGACCATCTCACTCTGATGATAAGATACCTTTAGATCTCCCCTATCCTGCAGAACCTTATACGCTAGACTCTCTCGACACCCTGTAACCGTGAATCATCTCGAGACAGCTAGGACTATCAAAGATCCATTCTTTCTCCACCTAATAACAATGTGTCAACAGAAAAATGATGTCCTAATAATATAATACCCATAATCAGACACTCTTTAAACGCTAAATATAAACTCTAATGTAATCCCTACTCTGTGTGACGACAAACGACCTCTCTACTCACCGACCATAGTACATGATAATAGTGTGTGTCACAAAACACCCCCATTGTAGAGAAAATGACTCCATGATCTCTAATAGATGCCCCTCACCACTAACATTGAGCGTGCTCCGTCCAGATGTACATTTATACAGAGATATCCACCCCCACTATATACTCGTCTCTCAAAGAGCACATTTAATATCACCCTACTCTCCCCCTACATCTCCACACCATCTCCCTAGATCCCATATTGAATAGCAGTAGAGTGAACGCATAAGCAACTACTGAAGAACTGTTACAGAGTACTCCACCGTGTCTGTATAACTTCTCTAATCTAACTACGAGACTCCTAATGTATCTGTGTGCTATATACACCAAGATAATCCTAATCACAAGTTTGTGTGACCATGAGGTGTGACTGTTTATCCTTCTGTTTAGCTCTCAATACTCGCTGTGTCATGTGTCCCAGAAGAATTCCCTACAAATCTGTACCCGATGTGAATATCAATACACTAACAACTGTATCACACCTCACAACATTCTACGCAAGTATAACTCCATAAATACTGTGCCAACTCACCTCTCCTAACTCAAGAGAACTCACATACGTCATATATAACATAAACAAACACTAACCACCAATTGTGCCAAACCTCATACTTGACGACACTGTAAATCTCAACAGAACTTGTATGTTCATGAACCACCAATACAATAACAAACCACATATAATAAAAATGTCAACATAAAAAAGAAAAGCATCTATAATATCATCAACAACTCCCACCAATAAGACTCTGTAACCTCAGAGACGTGTTTCCACTACTCTCCTACTATCCCCAGAAGTGCCTGATGCCAGCCCACCCCTCTCTGTCCAAGATCCACTTGCATACTTCCTCTCGCTTATAACTAATTATGCGTAAAGAAATTCATACCCACTCAGACCTCAATCCTAAAACTTTAGTAAGACGCCAAATGATGATCAACACTGACATATACCCAGACTAATCACTCAAAACATAGCACCTCGCTCAAATAGAGCTTCATCCATCACACAAGTCACCTTTGACACTGTTTAAACATACGCAAAAGCTTAGAAACACTCTACAGTGAGACGAATATGTACACAACTTAAATAAATAAGATCATTTACCTACTGTATATCCCTACCACACATCCCTAATTAGACACTCCCATAAGACCATGTTAGTGCCACACAACTCAATACCGCCAGAAGAATCAATTAATACGTATAGACTGCGTACCTACACAAGATACCAATGTACTAGTAAAAGCAACGTCTCTACTCTCAGATAAGACCTCAGAGAATATCTACTCTAGTCTCAATAATAATAAATCCTAAAAATCCAAAAGTGTGCTATACTTAACAATACTAAGTACACTCCTGGTCCTGTTGACTTGTCTGTTGATCGCTCTCCAATCTCCTAAACTATTGTTGTGCACAGCAGTAAGAATCCTGAGAGTGAGCGACAAAAGCACAGTCTTTGAATGTGATGCTACATCTAATAGTGTCAAGTGTTGATACAGTCACTATGAGAATAATATCAGTACCAATACACAATCTGTGTGTTCTCTCAGATCCGTAATGACAGTGTCGATTCATGACGTAGTAGAGTAACTTCCTACATATTCTAATAAGAGTAGTGAAAATGAGATTATGTTTTAACATATAAGAATCAACATGATTCTCTAGTGACTAAGAAATTGTTCAGAACAATCACAACAAGATACTCCAAAGTACAAGTAGCAAAAGCGTTACTTTGATGAGTACTTGTGCGATGTATATCACTCTGAAGTGTACCTCTCTTAGTGTCACTGAAACTAAGAGTGATAGCTTATTTAAAAAAGAATAGTAGAAAACTAATTATGTGACAAGAGTGTAATCTATATAAAGTGTCATCTCATACCACGCTCGCGCATTCCGCTCTCTCCGGAGTTTTGAGTGAGGCTCACGTCGGAATTCTTGTTACCAGATCACCTTCGCCACCTCGCTCCACTCTCAACAATTCTCACACCACATACCTCACTCTCTATGATAACCAGTCACACCGGAGCGACACCCACACATCTATCTGATCTTGTATACTCCCGACTGGTCGCGTATAAGACACAATAAGAAAGCGACGTTATTACTCTCGTTATCATTTGAGGTAAGAGCTATGGATGTGGACACAGAGTAGCCCAAGTCATGAAGTAGATCCGGCCATGGCCAGTATCCACAATAGATCGTGTGTGATTGACTACTCTCAAGGACAGACGGACATGCGAGATATAGCATCAGTGATCATATGTGTGACGTATTGGACTTTGTTCATACTCGTGTGTCTCTCAGATCTAAAGAAGTCTGTTGAGGATATCTCGAGCGGACGTCGGGGTGTGTGAGATGCTGTTACGCATGCTTTATGTATTTAGCGCAGTCTAGAGATGAGAGAGAAGATCTATGAAATTTTGTTGTGACTGAGAGACTTTGCGTGACGCTCGTTTGGGTTTAATTTGTCTTCAATTGGGACACAAAGATTGTTTATCGTTGTTCTATATATCCATGGATTTTTGAGTGTTAACTTCTCATAAGTGGCACGCGTTGAAGAATGTTACTCACTCGAGTTTATTTCTCTGTTCGGTAATGAGTTGAGAGAGCCTAATTGATGAGTCTTGAGTGAAAGGATAGTTATGGTCTGTGAGGAAGGTAATGAGTGTACGGAGTGAGTGATAGTAGATCGGTAATCTGTGGATGAGTGTGTAATTTTGAAAGCTTACGCATGCTTAGTTTATTTTGTGAGGCGTGCGTAGTGAGAAAGAAGAAGATGAGGAGTGCTGTGAACTCAGTATAGTTGTTCTATGGTAGCGGTATGGTATGTGTGAGTTAGTCAGAAGAAGAGAGTAGATGATATTAAAGAACGGGGAGTGTGGGTTCGTGTTACGAAGGGGGTGGGGAGCGTGGCGTTGGTTGAGTAGTGCTCCTAAGCGCGGAGCACGTATACTAGATACTTAGGTGCGCTCAGCACGTCACGCTAGCGCGCTGTTTTGTTATGTTGTTGAGAGAATCACGTGACGTGAGTTGTGTGTGCAGTTGCAGTAGAATGTATGTAGATTTTTGTGAGTGAAGTGAGTGTGTTAGAAGATAGAGTGAGTTCTCAAAGTTTGAATATGTGAGAGTGATGGTAATGGTAGCGAGTAGATGTCGCAGCATACTATGAGTGGGCGACGCTGTTTTACATTTTAAATCACAGTGATTCTTGTGTTTGACGTTTCGGCAAATGTTTATATGATGAAGGTCTCGTTAGCGTTGTGTTCGCTACGGGTGTTTTTGTTATGTGTGTAAATCAGAAAAATATAAACTTTTTTTTAAATTTTCTTTTTTCATATAGTTTCTAGGAAAAATATTTGTTTTCTCGTAGGGTCATTTTTGCAACTTTTCGTTTTTTAAAGAACGGGATTCGTCCCCGTTTTTCTTTACACTCGTTTTTAGACCAAACGAACTCCGTTTTTAGTCTAGTTTTTTTTAAACTTCGTTTTTAGTCAAGTAGAATCTATTTTGAGTTTAAAAATTGTTCTCGGATTAAAATTGTGTAATTTAGGTTTTTAGCCCTCGCGTTTTTACATTTACGTCTACGTTTTAGATTAAAATCATTCTAGCTTTCGTTTTTAGGTTTTCTTTAATCGTTTTTGCATTTTTAACTTGTAGTAATAGAAAACCAATCATAATCTTGTAATATTCAAACATCGATTATCAATTCGTCATTCGATTTTCCATTCAAGCCTCGTTGGGACATAACGACCCGGGAATCATACTTCCGGACACATATATATTTTAATTGGTAAACTCTTGACCAATCCTTGGCCAAAGGTAATTGGTTGAGTGTTTGCTTGTGTTATTATATATATAGATTTTAACGAATCAATTTTTGGCGCCGCTGCCGGGGAGGCTGTGAAACGATTATCGTTACGTTTGACAAATTGTGTTTGAATTTGTGAATCTCTTTTATTTTTATAAAAAATACAAAAATATTTTTCATTTTCTTTTTAGTATATATATAAAATTCAAGAAAAACCAAAAATATAAAAGCATTGTCTTAATCAAGAAATAAAATTCATCAATCATATAATACTTTCACTAAAGTATTATCATAATAAATTCCGGTGAACTTGTTGGTTCCCAAATCGAACAAAAGATTTAAAAACTTGCCATTTGTGTCTCTTACGACGTACGGCTCACCTCGATTTGATTAACAAACTAAAAAGTGGGTATAAGGAGGGTTGTTCCGAGGAACTACGACCCGAAAGGAGAAATAAGCTTCGCGCTATTCCTACTCCTCCGCTCACCTGTGCGTTTATCTTTTTGAGAGCTACCGTGAAGTAAGTAGATTATTTGGTTGAAGTTGTCCTACCTCATTGTCCGTTAAAATACATTGTGAATAAATCATTGAAAAAACCAAAAAAAAATAGTGTAAATTTTCTTTTTATATTTCTATTTTGTGCATGCGCACTCGTTCTCAAGCCCGTAAACGTCAACAACAACAAGTCCGACAAACTTCTGTTGAATCACCCAATCTTGAGAAACCAAATAAAAATCAAGAAACCTTCAATGGCGCAATTACTCGAAGCATCCACCGAGGGTTATGAGGATGCGATTGTTGTTCCCGAAATCACTGCAAACAACTTTGAGATCAAGCATGGTCTGCTTAATCTTGTTCAAAACAAGCAATTTTTTAGACATGATAAAGAAGACCCACATGCTCACATCCGATATTTCAACAAGATCACTTCTACGATGAAGTTCCCGAACGTCCCGAGTACGTCGGTTAAGCTTATGCTTTTCCCATTTTCCCTCGAGGGAGCCCGAACGTCCCGAGGTACGTCGTTAAGCTTATGCTTTTTCATTTTCCCTCAAGGAGCAGCCCGGATTTGGCTCGACAAAGAACCCCCTCGATCGATTCTTACATGGGATGATCTTGTTTCGAAATTCATTAACAAATTTTTCCCTCCCTCCAAAACGACAAATCTTCGTAACGAAATCACGAGATTTCAACAACGTTTGAGAATTCATTTTTATGAAGCATGGAAACCGTGCAAGATCTTCTTAGGGGCCTGCTCGATCATGGGTTTTCAGAATTGCCTCAAATCGATAATTCTATAATGCCTTGAATTCATATGCATCAATGTAACATTCTGGATTTTTAGCGTCTTTTACGACCTCATTCTATTTGACTAATTATTTAATTTTTCTTTCTCGTACGCTCGTTTACTTGTATTTTTAATAGTTAAGTTTGAAATCGCATAAAGTTAGAATTATCGATTTAGCGGTAAACGGACACCAAACAAATAAATGTTTACATCAATGCAAGTTATTAGTAATTTTTATTGAGTATAATTATTAACTTTGTTTATTTTATTTTTATTGGTTACGTAAATTGATTTCGTTTCGCGATAAATTACGTTTAGGTATTCCTGAACCCCCAAAACTTTTCTACGCTTCAACAAATACCCACAATTATACCCAATACCTAAGATTTTCTAAATAACAAAGTTATTAACTAGTGAAACACTTTCCTTGATTTCATGGGATCACCTCCTAATTAGGGAACCAAAGAACATAACATTAAATTAAAATTGCAATGTACTCAAAGACCTTATTAGTCATCCTTTAATTTCCTACTTGTTCCTTGTGTTCTTGGACTCGAAACCCCCCCCCGTTAGGTAGCATTCTTTGACCACCAAGATCTTCCTAAGTATATATATACTTTGCACCTTTGTTAGATATAAGAAATCATCAACACTTCTCTTGAATAAGGAAAATCAAATTTTCTCTCCCATTTTCCTCTTGAAAAGCCACGGCAAGAAACACCCCTTTGGGTAATCCATATTAATTTTTTCTACAACCATACACTCTTATACACATCATATCTAAGTATTTAGATGGTTCCAAGAATTGGTTAACCATATCCCAAGCTTGAATCAAAAAAAGGGAAGCTTTTTTCACTAGGAAAACTAGGGTTTTCATTGTGCAAGCTTTGGTTTTGAGTCTAAACACGGGTTTAGCACTTATTTCTCATCACATACATCCTTCCTAAGGTCTTCTTAATACCTTCATACTTTTATTTATCATGATTTTAGTGTTACATTGTTCTTTTCATGGCTAAATCACCTTAGACTTTTTAATATGTAAAATGAGTTATCACTTATGTTTATGAATTTACACATTTTTTTCTTATGTCATATTGTTATATATTTCATGGAAAAATGGATTAAAAAGTATGTTGACATGTTGTTTAAGTATAAACATGATTTTGTATAAATTAGGGTTTTAAGGTTTACTTAAGAAGGTTATGATTAAAAGTATACATAAATGTTATAAAGGGCTGTTTTAAATTCGTGTTTCATACAGTAGGTTTGACATTATATAAAAATAATACGCCTCATGACGATTCCAAAATGATAAGAAACTTAAAAAACCGTTTTATAACGAAAAAGATACGTTAGTTACGAGTTTACAACGAGAAATACTTTTATAAAACTATTTTTATAAAATTTTACTATTCATATACAGAGAAATGATATTTTTAAAACATCAAAAATATGATATAACTTTTAATTACGAGATTCGTACTCGAAAAAGAAATCGTTAAAAACGGAGCTATAACGAATAAAATACGACATTTACGGATTTTACGACAACAAATACGATTTTTAAATAAATTAGGGTCTGGTGTGAACAGTAAAAGTTACTGTTCACCAGAAGGTCCAAAGTTCAAAAATGTAAATTTATGATTAAACTCGTCTTATACGAAAGCGTGGGGCATAAAGAAACGTTAAAATCAGGCTTTATTTAAAACGCGAAAGTTATTGTCGTTTTACTAAAAGTGGCAATTATAAACGTTTTTACTTATTAACTTTAATTATACCAAAACACTAGATGGTGATTGACACTATATAGACCTATATGTGGTATTAATGAAAGTACTATATTACTAGGGAGTTTCATAATGAGGCCTCTTCGGGGTGGCTATTCGACGAGAAGTTGTTGGATTTACGATTTAAAGTGTCCTAGCTCCTCATACGTTTACTACACGACCTCTTAATTATGATAGCCCGAACGATAGTATGATGAGCTATACGACCTATAAATAATCAAAGTGTTTAGTACTTATACGACCTATATTGGATTAGGTTGCCTTCGGATTCCTTCGTGAGCATTTTCTATTTGAAACTTGTTGATTTTACATTCACAGTAAGGTGAGTTCATAGCCCCCTTTTCTACAATTGTTTTACAAAATCTACGAGGTGAATTACATTGCTTGTTTTACTATTGGACACAAGTGTTTTTCAAAGTGTATGCTATCCAGATTACTGCTTGATTATTAATGCCTAAGTTACCTTATTGCCGTGAAGTCCCTATTTGTCATGAACCGTTAATTGATATTATAGTGAGCGCTAGTGTTATGGATAGATCTATCGGGACTGACAATCCCCACCTTTACTTGGGTCACTAGTTTCATCGAGTGCATTTAACATTAAGAAGTGTTAGGGTGTTGGCAAGCATCCTATTTTCTGATTAGGGCACAAATCTAGTTAAGGCTTCGGTGTCATGAGCTTAGTGCAATAATAAATGTTTTGGACTTCTGAATGTGTTTCAGAGTCTACTATTACTTCGATCTTGTAGTCCACCCTTTTTACTGATAAACCTATGATTTCACTCAACCTTTGTGTTGACTTTTAGCATGTAATTTCAGGTCCTAGGGTATGAAGATTGGACGGGAGCCGTGGCGGATATCAATGAAGACGGATTCTGTGTTTTATCTAAAGTTTATGCAAACTTTTATTTATCTTTAAAAACTTAGTCGTCTTTTGGGTCTTATGAAGCTTTTGTTTAAATTAAGAATGTTTATGACTTTTAAAACTTATGGGACCTAATGTATGAACTCTGATATTTTGCTACGGTATTGAATGAAATCTTATCTTAAAACGTCCATTTAAGGTCGTTTCCTATATCTTGTTTGTTGTACTTTAAAGTAGCACCCCATTGTTACCTTTCCTCTTCTACCTGATTTTGGGGGTTCTTAGGGTGTTACAAGATGGTACCTGAAGCAAGGTTATAGGGAACTGGGTTTTTCAAACTAGTCTATAACCACAAAGTCTAAAAAGTTTTTTCTTTTCTTTCATTTTTAAATACAGAATCCTTCATCGCTATACGATATCCACCGCCTTGCTGCGTCGTATTCTTGATCCTTACTTAATTATTCTGTAATTGTCATTATTGCATTTTTATATAATCTATTATTTTTAATACTTGGTTTAAATTCGATCTCTTACGTCTATCTTTTGACATATCAATATCTATTTCTATCGGTCAATTATGTGAATATTGACTATCCTGATTAATTTATGATTATTTATATCATTCTCCATTATTTACCATGTGCCATAAACTCTGCATTACTTTCTACCAAATTCTTAACGAATTGTGTACTTGTGGTTGCCAGAATCATGCCGCCTAGGAGATTTAAGAAGAAATCTGTTCGGAAGATAGTGGAAAAGCGGGTGGCCAAAGCCATTGAAAAATATGAAAAGACTAGAGCTGACTCAAACAATACTGGTGGATCCGGATCAACAAATACTGGTGGAACTGTTGTACCAGAGATGCATGGATGTTCGTATAAGACATTTATGAATGGCAAGCCTCACTCTTTCAAGGGGACTGAAGGTGTAGTCGGACTGAAACGTTGGTTCGAAAAGATGGAGCAAGTGGTTGAAATTTGCAAATGTGCTGAAGATGACAAAGTAAAGTTTGCCATGTGCACGTTCGAGGGCCGTGCTCTGACCTGGTGGAATGGAAATGTTCAGACTTTGGGACTTACTAATGCTAATTAGATCCCTGTAGCAAGTGGAAAGCTATGGATGCCCACTGAATATGCCCAGCAACTGAAATCCATAAGGATGGAACAAGAGCTTTTGGACTCTGACTCTAAAAGGAAGATAGATTGAAGCTTACAACAATCGTTTCACGAACTGGCCTTGATGTGTCATGAAATTGGTTGGCCTACTTGAAAAAAAGAATATTGCAAGGTAATATTCGGTGGGTTTCTGAAAGAATCAAAGGAAACATCTACTTCTTCAAAGCCTGCGACCTTGATGAGGGCAATCAACATGGCCCGTGACTGGTCGAGCAAGCAAATTCAGGGTAGGGCTGCAAGAATAGGGGAAGCAATAAAAGGAATAATGGGAAGCAAACTGAGGAGAAACAACAATAACAATAACCATAACTACAACAACAACCACAACAGCAACAATAACCGCAACCGAAACAACAATCATCACCAGCAACAAAACAGGAGACAGGAAAATGTCAGGGCATATGCTGCAGCCCCAGCTGGAGGAAGAAAGATTTATGCGATGAAATTTACAAAATGTAATCGGTTGTTATGCCACTTACATCATCATGGCGTGTTCCTTAACGTGCCAGATGTTTGTCAAAGATTAGGTCACCTGGAGAAGGATTGTAGAGCTAGGCTTCAGGGTGCAGGTAATGACTTCCTGCAAAATGTGACATGTTTCGGGTGTGGAGAGAAAGGACATTTCAAGGATAAGTGTCCGAAAGCAGGGAACCAGCAAAATACACGGAGCAGCTCGTGGGAGAAGCTTATGTGGTGGTTTGAAAATCCACTTAGCAGATTCCGATGTGGGTACGGGTTACGTTTCTTCTTAATGATCTACTTACGCTTGTATTTCTCTTATGGTTTCGGGTGCTGAGAAGAGTTTTGTATCTTCTTCGTTCACACATTTTATTAATATTACCCTGCACTCTAAACATAGCTACGAAGTTTTAGAGTTAGCAGACGAAAAATGTGTTGCACCAATACCATTTTATTAGTTGCACCTTAGTCTTGTTTAAATCGCGTTTCAAAATAGGGGACTGTTGCCAACCCGGCTGGAAGTTTTGATGTTATCATTAGAATGGGATTTGTTGGCATATCACCGAGCTCTCATCGATTGTTATGAGAAGATTGTTCGTATTCCTCTTTCGAATGGCAAGATTCTTGAAGTTCAAGGCGAGAGGCCAGAAAAGGATCTTGGTTTACTTGCATGTATCAAGGCTAGTGAGAAAAAGCTTGATGACATACGTGTGTCTGAGATTCCTTGGAGGTTATTTCCAGGACGATTGTTAGGTTTACCTCTGTGCGAGAGATAGAAATTTCACATTGATTGATTCTAGGCACATCGCAAGTTAGTTAGATATCCATACGATTCGCCCACTTCAGAAATGTTAGAATTGTCGAACCAGATTAAAGAACTTCAAGAAAGGGTTTTATGACAAGTCATTTTACATGGGGAGCACCAGGGCTCTTTTTTAAAGAAGAAAGACGGTTCGATAGCATGTGTATTGACTACAGGGAACTAACAAGTTGACTATATAGAAAACCGTTACCTCTCCCAGAATGGATGACTTGTTTGACCAATTACAAGGTGCGTGTTGTTTCTCAAAGATAGATCTTCGCTCAGGATATCATCAGTTGAGAGTCCGAGAGGAAGATATACCGAAGACCGCGTTTAGAACCCGATGAATAGTTGGAATTTACCTAAGTAGTATTTTTATTATATATTTTATAGGTACGTAAAACTACGAATCAATGAACCGCGTCTGCAAGCCGTATTTGGACAAATTCGTAATTATGTTCATTGACGACATCTTAATCTACTCAAAGTCAGAAGAAGAGCATGAAGTCCACCTGAAAAACGATTTTAGACTTACTCAAGAAGGAGAAGTTGTATGCCAAATTTTCAAAGTGCGAATTTAGGTTACAAGAAGTACAGTTCCTAGGAAATGTGGTTAACCGTGACGGTATCCACGTGGATCCTAGCAAGGTTGAGTAGGTCAAGAACTAGAAGACCCCTGAGTCACCAATAGAAATTCGTTCATTTCTAGGATTGGCAGGATACTACCGAAGGTTTATCGAGAATTTCTCCAAGATTGCCAAGCCCCTCACCCTGTTGACTCAAAAGAATAAGGCTTATGTGTGGGGCGATAAGCAAGATGAAGCTTTCCAAATTCTAAAGGAGAAACTATGCAATGCTCCTGTGTTAGCACTCCCTGATGGACCCGACGACTTTGTGGTCTATTGTAATGCATCAAAACAAGGTTTTGGGAGCGTGCTGATGCAGCGGGGCAAAGTGATAGCATATGCGTCAAGACAGTTGAAGAAGCATGAGAAAAATTATACCACCCATGACCTGGAATTGGGTGCGGTGGTGTTCGCTCTTAAAATCTGGAGACATTATCTTTATGGGACGAAAAGTGTTATCTACACTGACCACAAGAGTCTCCAGTACATATTTGACCAGAAAGATTTAAATACGTGCCAAAGGCGGTGGATCGAGCTACTCAGTGACTACGAGTATAACAACCCAAGAATTTTCATCAACTGCAAAACCTATTTTACTATTATCACAATTATACGGGGAAATTTTTCGCTTTATTACAT
>BQNB010134764.1:0-18263 GCA_026074375.1 Tanacetum coccineum | reverse complement strand
ACCGGACCTTTCCTAATTAAACGGACTTCCAAAACTTATTTATCTAACCATTTTAAACCAACCTTCAACTCGAAATTATTTGAAACTAACCCGAGCTCTAACTCATAAAATACTCATTGTGTTATTTTATTGCGTAGATGTGTAGGAAATGAAGAGAGGATTCGGAAAATATAGGTTGATCGGAATGCATGTGAACCGGAAAACTTTTCTGGTGGTGGTGGAGTGATGGTGGCCGGCTACCATGGTGGGGAAGGGGGAGAGAAAATGATTTTTGGTAAAAGTTGAAATGTGTGTGTTTAGGTCCTATTTATAGAAAATCACTTTGGTCATTTGGCAAAACAAGTCATTCCCTCTTTTCTATTATTAGATTTTTGACACACCATACTTTTACTTAATTTAAAACAACAATCATGGCTCGGGGTTATACTTCCGAAACTATTTTTATTTTCATTACATTTTTCTTGGTTTAAGCATTTAATAAAATGTGTACATTTTAAAACGCGAATCCGACTCAAGACAAGGAACAAAAATGACGACATTCATAAAAACAATTAATTTACGATCTTAAAAATAATAACGAGATGCGTATAAAAAATTTTACGTTGCTCAAAACGATTAACGAATACGCTGTCAAACGGTGACTCGCAAAACATCAAAAATAAATATTTTAAATTTCCGTTCGTAATAAAATAGGAAAATAATTATTTACAACAAATAAAATTTTAAATGTCGACGTTCGCTCACGCGATTTTATAAAATAAATATTATGACGCCGAATTCGCGATCGTCATACGCGTCGTGAAACTCGGGTTGTTACAAACTACGAGCTACGAGATACATTTTAGGAGTGACTGAGACTTTTTGTATTTCTAACAATCTCCCCCTAAGGGAGGTCACTCCAATTTACAAATTCTTAATATAAGCATTCTACGAATGTCTTCAATCTTGCTCGTAGTTTGATTCCTTGATCTTTATCTTGTGATATGTGTAGTGATCTTTTGACTTTAGGCTTGAGCTTATTCCCTTAGCTTGACTTGTATGTAATCTTGAGCTTCCTGAGATCATCAGCCTTACATCATCTCTTTTCATCATCTTGTAATCTTTTGCCTTCTTGTGATCTTGTGACTTTCAGACCAACATGCTCATACCTTTCTTTATCTTAAAAGCTTGTATAATCATCTTTCTTGAAATTCAAAAAATTTAACACTTTCTAACTTCAAGGAAGACTTGCAGTATCAGAGCAGCAAAAGTCTTTTGAGACATATACTTGAGCTTTCATAATATATTTACATATGTCGGACGGGTATGAGCATGTGGCTATGAATTCGACTCATCATCGGTTAACTGTTGCCGCCGTCTAGAAACCTGCATCAATGGGTTAGTGATAAACAACATATATGGACGAAAGTGTCTTTGTCACTTCATCAAATACGGTTGCAATAACTATGGTTCCCCGTTAATCATTATAAATACTGCTTGTGATCAGCTAGAATTCAAAAGAATCTCATTGACAGGGTTTCGCAGCTACACTAGCCGTTCTTATTACCGGAGCGTCTCAAAGCAGACAACACGGTATGAGTGAACCAGTGAGTTATTGTCTCACCGATTGAATCAAAAATTGATTTAAAAATCAATCGATGTGTCACTTGCTAAAGTGTTTTTGCAACACATCGAGAGTTTTATGCATTTCAAAATTCGTCAACCGTCGATTCATTGTCTGGACCAAATCGATATCCAGTGTCACAAGTTTGATCCAAATAGGATCTCACAAGTCACCTATCACAGAGCTTGTTTGATGTTGGCTCTGGAAGGATTTCTAAAGTTGTTATCACAAGGATAATGCGTGGGACTCTTAGTATATTACTTGATATCACAGTGTATGAATAACAAGCGTATTTTGGATTAGTGTCCTAATGAGATTTATGGATGATATCTTTTTGGCTCTAGACTCAATAGTGCACTTTGGTTTTAGTAATCGAAGGCTGGAGCAGACTGCCACCTTTTCAATATCAACTAACTCGGAGTGAGAAAGTCGATAGAAATATGTTTATCTCCGTGAGAAATAAAACAAGAGTCTTTTAAGAGACCTTGAGTGGCTAGGAAGGGTTGTGCATTGCATCACTGGGTCCATGATGTATATCTTTAATACCAGACAACCGCTTAGTGTTTCTGATAGCATATGTATTGACCCGGTTTTTGTCTAAGTGTATGGAGGGCTTCTTTCTTTACACCCTTTATCCTTACATTTCTTTTTCATTCTTCAACCCCATCAATGCTTACCAAGACTTCATCACTAACACCTTGTTGGGTTTGTTCCAGTGTTAGCTCTTTCTTAGTCTGCATTATCCCCTTTCTCACTTTTACTCCTTTTGTATCAGACCTAAGGACTTCTATTCTATCTAATGGAATGTCCTTGGATAGATCCTTCCAGTTCTGGCTGGATCATGGGAACGAATACCTATACTTAACCACCTTATAACTTCAATAAAAGTAAGTACATGGTCGGTCTTTGGGTATTGTTCTCATTGCCTTAAAACCATTTTGGAAAAACTCAATCAAGGTACTTATGATATATATCAAAACATTTGTACCTCGATAGTTTTTTTCCAAAATTTCTCCCCTGCATACGTGCATCGATATTCAAAAATGTTTTACACAATCGAGGAAGAAGCTGCACTAGAGTCCTTTTTGATCACATTTATTATTTGCATAGTTTTAATCATATTTTCTCCCCTTATCCCAAATGTTAAAATCTTTTGATATTTGGGATATCAATTGATTAAAACTATTCGGGAAGAGAGATGTTCCTAATTAGCAAGCTTATTTGGAACATTTTAATGCTCCCCTTCAATTATTGAGAGAATGCTATAGTGTTAAGTACATATTTTGAATTTAATGAAAAATTCATGAAAAATTATACTTAACACATATATACTTATTTATGTACACTACATATTGATATGTTATACAAGATAAGATAGGAGACAGGACCTGACATGTTTAAACCAAGTATGACGTAGTCATACTGTCCTTTGCAACAATCGTTTATCCATCTCTGTTTTCCTTCTACCAACCAACACTTTTAAGCTTCTCAGAATCCGTCTTTTGAACAATCGATCATCAATCTTGTTCACCATGATGCCTATGTGTCTCTTATCCTTAGATGTCCATTCCCTAGAAGGCATGTCTTTGTTGTAGCCAAACTTGAAGTTTAATAGCCTTTCATGAAGAGTGTTACGAACAGATTGGAGAGTTTTATCACAAAACTTGTGGATCTCATCGACACGCATTAACCTTTTTTTCTTGCATATGTCTTCATAAATAACCCCCGGTGGATCAAAGTTTAAAGTGTATGGTTCTTTAATTGAGATATGTAGACATGTTCTTTGAGGCCTTGTTAAGTTGAGCTTCCTTTGGTAACTTTCAACACCTAGCTGAACGTCTCGTCCCATGTTCTTAACATTTGATTCTCGGGTGAACATTTCAGGAGCAAGGACAAAGTCACAATCACACCACAGTCTCAGTTGAAGAGCTTGTTTTGGAGTATTTTAGGAGAAGCATGTCTTTAATGTCATTAAGGTGTAAGTCCGAAAAGTCTCCTTCTTTAAACTTGTAAAGTTTCTGATCAGCTTGCCTTACAACAATTTCCTTTAGGTAGCCATAACCAGATTTCTTTTCAATCTGAACGCTTACAACACTCAGAAATTCTCATAGTTGGAATTAACTTCATGTTTGGACATCGTTATTGATCTTTGCTCTGTAAAAACTGTTGACGTTGTGGTCCTCGGTGAGATATTCCAAGCGCAGCATCCTTGTCGTAGGCAATTATGACTTGACTCCACATAGTTGGAATCATGTCTTCAATGCCTTCCATAGTATACCTTGTAGCTGGTGTCTTAGTAATGAACGAGGAGTATGTTATGTCTTTATTTCTAGCTTTTAAGTATTCAAGATCATTATCAAAGAAGAATTACAACAGGGAAAGGAAATTGTTAAGTTAAATTCTTTGTCTTTTTCACAGGGTAAAGGCTTGCCATATCAACAGGACTTTTGTGACACTTCTAGGTTTTCCAGTCGAGTGATCAGTCAGAGAACGGTAGCATTCCTCCATGTTATATTCCAGTTCGACATAGCTTTTGCAGGTACCTTTGAGTAGGTTGAACACTAGACCTACTAGATCTGCTATTGTAATCTTGTTTAGTTTGAGACGATTCATGGTAAATGCAAAAAAATCAATGGGAGTACTCATCAATTCATCAAACATGAGTGGAGGCTTCTCAACTTTGTATATACTATTAAAACCATGGCTGTTAAGAAGCATCATCAATGATTTTAACTGTATTCCAGTCCGGATCAAGTATCTCAAGCCTTGGAGATTTCTTGAACCAATCCTTCTTTGGAATCTTTAGAGTAGTATCTGCTTGTGGCTCATTAGTATCATCAGCCACATTGGTAAGGTTTGGCTTTTCGACATCCATTTGCACTATGTGCTCAATTTCGTGGACTGATTTGTATGCAGATATAGATTTACCAGATTTGGAAGTAATGGATGGAGTTTTACCTTTAGCAGATTCCTTGGATTTAGAGGGTTTCTTTGAAGGTTCAACATCTTTTCTAGTTCTTCTCTTCTTAATCCCTTGGTTTGGTCCAGCAGAAGGGTCTTCATCTTGATCAACTCCACGGTCTCTTTTCTGGAGAACTTTGTCAGGATTGTCACCTTCTTTTGTAGTGGCTTCATCAACATGTTAGTGCATCATATAGCTCTTGATGTGTGTCATGAGTCAGGTGAGACTGGCTTTTATTCATCTTAGCATAAAGTATCTTCTTCAGTTCATATTGAGAATGAGACTCAACTACTTTAATAGCGGATTGATCTGGAGAAGAGGATTGAGCAAAAAGGAGTGAAGTCTTCTCAAGTGCATCCTTTACTACCTTTGGTAGTAACTTTGGCAGAAATTTCTTGACTTTGTCGATAACATTAGCTTGTACAGACTCTTTAGTAGCATCCTTGTAGTCCCTCACTTGTTTTCCCGGTTTTGTCAAAAATTGTAAAATCCCGTGTAGTTTCAAGAATTAAAACACAAAAGACAACACCCTCAAACACAATTACTTTCTATCACCGCTCGATCAAACATTAATCTTTGAACATACCAATTTATCAATGGCGACTCCTACTGACAAAGCGATTCTTTCTGGTGCTGACAATCGTCCACCTATGTTGGAAAAAGATATGTATGATTCCTGGAAAAGCAGAATGGAGCTATACATGATGAATAGACAACATGGAAGAATGATTCTTGAATCCGTTGAAAATGGTCCACTCATCTGGCCTTCAATTAAGGAAAATAGAGTGACTCGACCAAATAAATATTCTGTGTTATCTGCTACGGAAGTAATTCAAGCTGATTATGATATCAAGGCTACAAATAGCATTCTCCAAGGACTACCACCAGAAGTCTATGCATTGGTTAGCAATCATAAAATTGCCAAGGAACTTTGGGAAAGAATGCAACTTCTCATGCAAGAAACTTCATTGACAAAACAGGAAAAAGAGTGTAAGCTTTATGATGAATTCGATAAGTTTGCTTATAAGAAGGGGGAAACACTACGTGAATTCTACTTGAGATTTTCACTGCTACTCAATGACATGAACATCTACAACATGAAACTGGAACAATTTCAAGTGAACACAAAGTTTTTGAATACTCTTCCTCCTGAATGGAGCAAATTTGTGACAGATGTCAAACTGGTTCGGGATTTGCACACAACTAACATCGATCAGCTTCATGCTTATTTGGGACAACATGAATTTCATGCAAATGAGGTTCGTTTAATGCATGAACGCAATTCAGATCCGCTTGCTTTGGTTGCAACCCATCAGATAACCCAGTCTCCTTATTAAACTCATTTAAAACTCATACCTTATCAACTCAATTTCAACCACAAGTTTCATCATATCAGTCTCCACAGTATGGTTCACCTTATCAGTCTCAACAATACTCAACTCATCAATCATCAACACCTCTTTCAATCACTTATCCATCTAATGATTATCAATCATCAATTCACCACAACGTTTATTCTCCATCATCATCCATCCCTCAATTAGAATACGCTCCCTCAGTTAACCAACAATCTGAATTTTCCCAACCAGACTCGGGTCTTATTGTTCCAGTGTTCCAGAAAGGTGATGATCCCATTGATGCCATCAATCACATGATGTCCTTTTTGACAGCTGTTGTCACTTCATATCCACTACTACAATTACCCAGTTATTTTTTTTTTTTTAGGGAACTCATCAAACCCTAGGCAACAAGCTACCATTAATAATGGAAGAGTAACGTTACAACCAATTCAGGGGAGACAAACCTCTTTAGCTGCGGGTACTTCAAGGACATACACTCCAGGAGCAAGTGGAAGCAATTCTGGGAAACAAAGGACGGTTATTTGCTACAACTACAAAGGGGAAGGCCATATGTCCAAACAGTGCACTAAACCCAAGAGGAAACGGGATGATTCTTGGTTTAAGGATAAAGTGTTGTTGGTACAAGCTCAAGCAAGTGGTCAAATTCTACATGAGGAGGAACTAACATTTTTTGGCAGATCCAGGAATTCCAGAAGGTCAAGCCACACAGACTGTCATTACTCATAATGCTGCTTATCAAGCTAATGATTTGGATGTATATGACTCTGATTGTGATGAACGCAACACTGCCAAAGTTGCTCTCATGGCGAATTTATCTCATTTATGGTTAGATTTGCTCTTGCTAAGGTACATAATCATAATAATGTAAATAATAATATGATTAATCAAGCTGTACAGATGATACCATCTTCTAAATAGTCAAATGCTGTGACCTATTCAGAGACTGAAATAACCGGTGATAGCAATATCATTCCTTATTCTTAGTATGTGATTGAATCACAATAGGCAGCTGTTCAAATTTTTAACCTCCTCTGCACAACAAGATGCTTTGATTTTATCTGTGATTGATTCTAACTGAAACCAAGTAGTTAACTCGTTCAAAGATTCATTGGAATTATAAGAGTGTCAATGATAATTTAAACTGTTGAGCTTGAATGATTAAAGGGAACAAGTTAATGTGTTGATAGAGGGCCAAAATTGTTGATTTAAAAGAGTAAGATATACATTTCAGATTCTTGTGCATAGTCTGTAAAGACTTGATACATCTTAAACCAAACTCTTTCAGAACATTTAAATGAAATAGGTATTGTAATGCTAAACGGTTACTCTTCGCAAAAAATGTTTTTAAGTAAAGAAGAATCTTGAAAACAATTGATTAGGGAAATTAGCTTTAGAAAAGCGGTATCTTACTGCTAGTTTATATTGTTTTTTAAAGAGATCCATATGGCTTAAACTTTAACTTGTTGACGTTACCTCAGTTTTTCTTTGATCATACCACTAAAACAAGCTCTAGGTTTTCAAAATCCTTTCTATCTGAAGAAAGCTCAGCAGTTGGAACCAAAGCTTTATGTTGGTGATATCATTGAGAAAACTAAGGTAATTTGTGATCCTTGACTCCGAATATATAGTACCTAATGTTGCGAAGAGAGTCGTTCTGAAATGCTTTTAAAACAAAGGATGACTATAATGTTAGAAAAGTAAAGTTAATACATACACCAGTCGTTTTGTTGTTTTAATTAACTTTATCAAGATTTTGAAAAAACGATTTGTTTCCAAAACTGAATTATCTGTTGAACAAGCCTTTTGGTCTCAGTATATGTAAATTCTGAGAACCACAAATTTCTAGTAGCATCCACATGTTGGAGGTCCAAAAAAACGTCCTAAAGTCAGCATGGTTAATACGTAGTTTGAAGGGAACACTTAAAACACCATCCTTGCTGGTTTTAATGCGGTTAGTCAAAGAAAGAACCACACCCACACACTAACAATGAGGGTTTATGGGGGTTCGAACATACAAAAGCTTATTTTAGGGATGAAATAATTCCATTTGTAAAAGCTTTGAAGGACTTATTTAACATATTCAATCATTATTTGGTTGATGAACTTTTTGAATTCCAAAATGTCTTTCATCAAATGGAACAGGTTGTGGAACAACATCGTTTAGAGTCAAAAACATTTGAAGTTAAAATGAATCAAGTTTTGAACGAAAACGAACGACTCTTGGAACAAGTCATTAACAAAGATATTGTGAATGTAATTATGAATTCTTCTGCGGATATTGCTTCTGTAAATGTGCATGAATGTGAAAATTATCTCAAACTTGAGGTTGAGCTTCAAACAGATTTCATTGAAAAAGAGATTTATGTAAACTGTTTAAAAGTTTCACCACTCTTGAAAAGCATTTGAATCTCTTTAGAAGTTAATTTCTCAACTTAATCAGGTAATTTTTTCAAAGGGATAATTCTGTTTCAAATCAAAGTGCTCTAAGTTTTGATCAATTGTTTGAATTAAATGAATTGAAAGCTCAGTCCCAAGAGAAAGACACGATCATAAAGAAGTTGAAAGAGAGAATTAAATCTCTAAGTGGAAAACAGAATGAGGATAAGATTAAAAAGGACTTAAAAGAGATTGAAACTATAAATATTGAATTGGATCATTGGGTGACAAAGCTTATTGTTAAGAATGAGCATTTGAAACAAACCTATAAGCAACTTTATGACTCGATTAAACCAGCGCGTATTCGATCAAAAGAACAATGTGATGATTTAATTAATCATGTCAATCTAAAGTCTGTGGAAATTTCTGATTTAAATGCTAGTCTCCAGGAAAAAGTTTTGGTAATTACAGCTTTCAAGGATGATTTAAGGAAAATTAAAGGAAAATCTCTAGTTGATAATAACGTTACAAAACACCCTAGTGATCCAGAAATGCTTAAGATTGATGTAGAACCAATAACCCCTAAATTGTTGAATAAACAGACAACTCACTCTACCTATATTAAGCACACTCAGGAAGAAGCTACCGTTCTTAGGGATCTAGTTGATCATGTTAAATCAAAATATCCACTAGATCAATCCTTAGAATCTGCCTGTAGGTATGCTAAACTAGTTCAGGAGTTGCTTACAAACATCAGTAAAACCTGCCCTAGTGTCAACAATACTGATGGAAAAATAGTGGATGTGACCCCAAAGAACAAGGAGAAAAGAGTTAGATTCACTAAGCCCGTCACATCCTCAGGAAACACAATCACAAAAACAACCTCTATCAACCTAGTTTCTAACAAACCTATGTTGTCTTCTACACGAGTAAAACCGTCTACTAGTGCTAGCGGATCCCACGCCTTGAGGCATACAAAGAAAGATAAAGATTCGGCAAAAACACCAAATGTACTCCGAAGAATAAAGTAGAAAGCCCACCCTTGGAAAGTTAAATCTAGTTTTGAAAATAAAAGATTGTGTTGTTCAACTAACGGAAAACTACTCATGTGCAACATTCTAAGCTTAATGCGAATTCTGAACTTAAATGTGTTAAGTGTAATGGTTGCATGCTTTCTGATAATCATGATTTGTGTGTTCTTAATTTTATCAATAATGTGAATGCTCATAAAAATATAAATTTGTTAACAAAAGTTCAGAGAGAAAAGTTTGGAAACTAACAGGAAAGGTGTTTTTAAATATTGGATACATCTGGAGACCTACTGGTCGAACCTTTACTATAGTAGGAAATGCGTGCCCTTTAACTAGGATTACCACAACTACTGAAGTACCCCTTAGGAAACCAAATGCTCTAGGGAAATAGAAACACCTAAGCCTGTTGTAACATTGGTTTACTCAAGGAAACTTAGGAAATCTAAAACTAATGTTCCTGTTAGCAAATCTAAGGTTCTTAAATCTGTATCTGCTAACAAAAAGGAACCCAAATATAATCTTGGGGATCATAGTTTGTGATGTTCCTCTTCCTTCTCTTTGATGAAATGTAGGTCGGTCAAAAATTGATTCTCTTGTATTTGGACTCCGTGCTCCATGCATATGACGGAGATCGCTCTCATCTCACCAAGTTCGTTCATTTAGTTTTTGGGGTACATGTCAAATTCAGAAATGATCACGTGGCAAAGATATTGGGATATGGTGATTATCAGATTGAGAATGTTACAATATCAAGAGTTTACTACGTGGAAGGACTTGGATACAACTTATCCTCCATTGGGCAATTTTGTGATTCGAACCTTGAATTTACTTTTTGTCAACACTCTTGCTTCATTCGTAATTTAGAAGGTGTTGATCTATTGACTGGATCTTGAGGCAACAATCTGTATACTTTGTCTCTTGGAGATATGATGGCGTCCTCTCCTATATGTCTCTTGTCAAAGGCCTCAAAGTCTAAGTCTTAGCTATGGCACCGACGTCTGTCTCATCTGAACTTTGGTGCAATCAACCATTTAGATAGACACTATCGTGTTCGAGGTCTCCCTAAGCTTAAACTTGAAAAGGACCATCTGTGTTCTGCTTGTGCAATGGGCAAAAGCAAGAAGAAAACCCCACATACCTAAATCTAAAGAACACCAACCAAAGAGAAAAATTTATCTTTTGCACATGGATCTTTGTAGACCAATGCGTGTCATAAGTGTTAATGGAAAGAAGTATATCCTCGTCATTGTCGATGATTACTCTTGATTCACTTGGGTTAAGTGTTTAAGGTCAAAAGATGAAGCTCCAGATTTCATAATAAAGTTTCTCAAGATGATCCAAGTGCGGCTTAAAGTACCTGTCCGACACATCAGAACAGATAATGGAACTGAATTTGTTAATCAAACTTTGCGTGAATATTATGAGAAGGTTGGCATCTCTTATGAAACATCTGTTGCTCGCTCTCCACAGCAAAATGGTGTCGTTGAAAGACGTAATCATACGCTAATTAAAGCTGCCCGCACAATGTTGATTTATGCAAAAGCTCCATTATTTTTATGGGCAGAAGCAGTTGCTACCGCATGTTACACCCAAAATTGTTCCATCATACGTCTTCGTCATGGCAAAACACCATATGAGCTTTTACATGACAAACCTCCCGACTTACCACTTTCTCCATGTATTTGGTGCACTCTACTATCCGACAAATGATAGTGAGAACTTGGGTAAGTTACAACCAAAAGCTGATATTGGTATTTTCATTGGCTATGCTCCCACAAAGAAAGCATTTTGAATTTACAACCGACGTACCAGACGAATCATTGAGACAATTCATGTAGATTTTGATGAGCTGGTTGCGGGATGGCTTTGAACACAGCTGTTCAGGACACGCACTTATGAAATAATCCGTAAAATCAGTTTAGACTCGTTGCCAAAACCCTCCTCTTTTAACACTGTTTGTACCACCTTTAAGAATTGATTGGGATATATTGTTTCAATGGCTGTTTGATGAATTACTCACTCCTCCACCAAGTGTTGATCTCCCAGCCCCTGAAGTCATTGCTCCAATTGATGAAGTAGTTGCTCCAGTTCTCGCTGTATCAACTAGTTCACCTTCCTTAACAACAGTTGACCAAGATGCACCATCACTAAGTAACTCTCAAACAACACTCTAAACTCAATCTCCCGTCATTCCTAATGATGTTGAAGAAGACAATCATGATATTAAAGTTGCACATATGGGTAATGATCCGTACTTTGGTATCCTAACTACAGAAGTTCCTTCTGTTTAATCTTCGTTTTAACGGATTCTATTTATACAATTGTGCATCCTGATCACCAAATTTCTAAACATAATAGCAAATAGACTAAGGATCATCTACTTAAAAACATAATCGGTGAACTCGCTAGACCAGTTTCCACAAGGCTACAGTTACATGAGCATTCTGATACTACAATGCTTTCCTCACTACTGTTGAACCCAAGACGTGTAAAGTGCTTTGACTCTCATCTGCTGGATCAAAGCAATGGAAAGAAGAGTCAATGAGTTCGAACACCTGAAGTATAGGAGACTCGTAACCCAAACCAGACTAAGTTATGGTTATTACTTTGAAGTGTGGATCTACAAAGTGATGCTAGACGAACTAGGAGGATTCTAAAGAACAAGGCTCGTTTAGTGGCTCGCGGTTACCGTCAAGAAGAGGGAATTGATTTTGAAGAGTCTTTTGCTCCGGTTGCAAGATTAGAGGCTATAAGGATTTTTTTGCGTATGCCGCTCACATGAACATGGTCGTCTACTAAATGGATGTCAAGACTGCATTTCTGAATGGTAATTATGGGAAGAGGTTTATGTAAGCCAGCCGGACGGCTTTATGGATCCAAATAACCCCAATCATGTGTACAAGCTAAAGATAGCTCTTTATGGGTTGAAACAAGCTCTACGTGTGTGGTATGACATTTTGTCTTCGTTCCTGATATCCAAGACTTCGCAAAGGTAAATCGATCCTACTTGTTCTTCGTAAGGAGACAAGAAGTAATTCTGGTAAAACTATATGTCGATGATATTATCTTTTGTTGCATCTTACACCTGAACTTTGTGACTATTTGCTATATCATGTGTTCAAGATTTTAGATGTCAATGATGGGTAAAATTCTTTTTTTTCTTAGGCACTTCAAATTTTTCAAATCCCAGAGGACATCTTTATTAAACACAGTCTAAATATTACCCTTGAATCTTTAAAGAAATATGGTTTTGACTCTTGTGAAACAGTGGATTTACTTCCCAATGGTGGGAAGAATCCATAATTGGATGAGGATAAAGAAGGGAAAAGCTGTTGATCCCTCACACTATCGTGGCCCCAATCCACACCCCCATCAACACCCTCTCCTAGTTCTCCGATTGACGATTCCTTTTAGATACGAAAAGATCTTTTGGACCGCATGTAGTGCTTTTCGTATAGGCTAGCCTGGATACGGGACACACATGCAAATAGCAAATTGTTGGTCAGTTCTACTGGCAGTGAGATAAAGGAGAGGTGCCCAATTCATGCCTCTGATAGTGTGATGACTGGAGCTTTGGAGGAGTGATGAGTTATTCTGCGGGCCCGTCTTTATCTCATCCTATTTGGATTCTCACCATGGGAGTAGTATCATGGTTCACAAGAGAACCAACACACCAACCCCCCCCACACCCCCACCCCCACAAACCAAACCTCAAACCTTTACACCAAAACCAAAACCCCCACAACCCCAACCCCACCCCCACCCACCCCACCCCCCAATCCATCATCTAAATTTTATTCCACTATCGGTTAAACATCCCTTATATGAATCGCGCCCCCCACCCCTCCCCCACCCCCCCCCCTCCCCCCCACCCCCCCCCCTCCCCACCCCCCCCCTTGAATGATTTGGCACCCTCTTTATCTCAACTAGCCTGTAGACCTGACAAACAATTTGGCTATATATGCATGTGTGCCCGGTACAGGCCAGCCTATAGAAAGCACTTAATGCGGTCAAAAAGATCTTTCGGTATCTAAAAGGGAATCGTTCAAATCGGGGATAATTAATTTTGGTATCCAAGGATACTTCAATATGCTCTAAAGCCATCTTACAGATGCGGATCATGTGGTTGTCAAGATACACGCCATAGCACATTTGGTAGTTGCAGTTTTGGAGATAGACTTGTTAGCTTAGTAATCAAAAAGGCAAAAAAATGCGCTGCGATATCAGTACGGATGCCTAATATTATATGGCAATGTCGGCGATTTGTCTCAAATCCTTTGGATGAGATCAAAGCTTAGATTTGGCCTTGGATTCAATAAAATTCTACATGTACTGTGATACAAAGCGGTTATTACCTTAGCTCGCAACATTGTTCAACATTCAGGTCACAAAGCATATAGACATCTGATTTTACCTTTATCAAGGAGTGTAGTAATTTTTCTTGATTACATGCACTTTGTCCGCCTCTGTCCCACCAAAAAAATAACATAGCTCATATGTCTTTTGATTAACATTTTAATATCAACTCATCCTCCCCGCCCACCTCCTTTTTCACCCTGTCTGAGTCTCGCGTTCTGTGATTGTGTGATGTGTCGTTGCGTGTTGTATATTTTTATGATTCAAGTTTTAAATTTAGAATTTTGCAGACTTAACCAAAAAAACAACACTTTAATGGGGCAGTGTTACACCGATCGGTGTAGAGCTCGTGGTAAGTAGGGCCCCGCGCCCCCCCCCCCCCCTTCGTAACACTTGATCCAGCGGGTTTAAATCTCTTAATTTATTTATATTTTGGTTATCTAA
Source organism: Tanacetum coccineum (assembly GCA_026074375.1). Classification (NCBI taxonomy): domain Eukaryota; kingdom Viridiplantae; phylum Streptophyta; class Magnoliopsida; order Asterales; family Asteraceae; genus Tanacetum; species Tanacetum coccineum. The sequence goes on along the minus strand of BQNB010134764.1, from coordinate 4,130 downwards.
GCCAAAAGTTATTCCTCTGCTTCCTCCCCACCCTACCCCAGTCAAACCTATGCTAATCCTATGTTAGTTTAACTACTAATTCTAACTGGTAACTAGGGGGGGTTTCAGCCTGAGAGACTGGCACGGGTTTGGTTGGTGACTACAATCAATTCAAGATACTTTAACCCACGCAAGCAAATTAACAGATGATAAAGACTTTCGCGGTCGAGCCTTTTGATAGAAACTGTATTAGCCATCATAATCCGAATTAGGAAGTTGGTTTATGTTCGAGAATATGATTTAGCCATAACTTAAAACTTCTTTTTTGAGTTTTTCTATTTTTTCTATCTTGGAAAGTCAGGTTGGAAACGGACTGGATCCAATGGGTGGATACGCGTATGAGGGCTTCTGGTGTTTGGGATCTTATTTGATATCTTTCAGAATCCGTCAATACTATATCCTTCAATACGGCGTATTTGGTCTTCTATGGATACGACGCTTAGATCTTGTTTCCATTGTTGGTCTTTGGTGAGGTGCCTCAGGCACAGAATACGTCGTATTCTTCCTTGATGGATACGACGTATTGGTAGTCAAAAGAGTTAATCTTCAAAATATCTTCGTTTAAGCTCTAGAATGCGCGCCTTTTCCTAATATTCACCAAGTACTATGTAATTACTGCAATTCTCGAATATAAATGATTAAGTAATAATTCTTTGCAATAACTATACAAAATGGTTAATTACATGGGATAAATGATGCTATAAAATAGAGTTAATTGATGTCAGCAAATAGCCCCCACTTGAATCCTTACTTGTCCTTCTAGTGCGCTTTGATGTTTATAAAAATGTTATACCCTAATGATATTTTTTTGTTAATGCATTTATTTGATCTATTACAACATACACAACCAAAAACCTCCGAAAATAGAAAGATGAAAACACTCAAATCACTCAAACTAATCTATGTGGTAACATATAACTAATTCGCTCAATTGCTCAGTCGTGAGGAAGTATCTTTCTCATAGTCTGCAAGGATATATGCTGACATATATACATCTATTTTATAGCATCATTTATTACTATGTTATTAACCTATTTTTTGTAATATTATTTGTCAAAGAATTGTTACTTATGTTTTTTATATTTTAGAATGTGCAGTAATTATGGAGAGTACTTGGTGGAATATTAGCATAAGGCGCGCACATTCTAGAGTTAAACAATGATATTTTAAAGATAATGATTCATGACATTCACAAGACGCCGTATCCATCAAGGAAGATACAGCGTATCCGTGCATTGCACTCACAAAGGACCACAAAGGAAACAACATCTACACGCGACATCCAGAGAAGACCATATACGCGGTATTGAAGGATATAGATATGTGGAGACTCTGAAAGATATCAAAAGTTGGTCCCTACTTATGAAAACCCCAATACGCCGTATTACCCATTGGATACGCTCGTATTGAATCGACTTCCAGACAGTATATAATAGTCCAACTCATACAACGAGTTTTTTAAGTGTGCTAAATCTTAAAAGTCAATTTTCAGAGGAGAAAAAGAGCAGAAGAGGTCTTGCAACGCATTCCAATCCATAGAAGACAACGTGTAATTTCTTATACTTTTGTAATCGTTTAGTTTTTGGTATCATTCGTTAACTCGGTTAGTTTACCTTGGCTAAAACAATTACTCTTGTATTAATTATGATGTTTGAAGGCTAATACCTTTAGGTATTAGCCATTATTATAAAGATCTGAATGTTTGGTTTTGTTTATATCTCGATTGCTTAATTTATCGTTGAATGCTTGTTTATGTTTATCAATTCATACTTGTTTACGTGCTTTTGTATGCGACCTATCATTCAACTGGATCTAGTGATACGGACCAAGTAATCTAGATGTCGGGATAGCTCTCCATATAGTGATTTATACATCTAGAATCATAGGATCACAAGTATTGTCCTTCTAAAATCGTGCTAAGGATACGCTTCTGGCTTAACTAGTTAACGGAAATTGCCTTTGGTTTATTGAACATGTTGACTAGTAGGTGAATCTAGATAATTCAACAAATAATGTTCTGATTCCATTGGATAGTTAGACAAGTGGACTACTAGAGTATAAATTGCCATTAAGCAGTAAGTGGGTAAAGTGTCTATGAGCTAAGGTTTAACAAGATCACTATTTCTTTAATCCCTAAGATAGATTATAATCAGGTAATAAGGATGCTTTATGCGGATGCTTTAACTATGACATAATTATTGTGTCTAGGTCTTAGGATGAAGTCCCGCCTAAGTCTAAGAATGATATGCCTCTTCGAGATAAGTAATCATTGCACTGAATAAACAAACCAACGTTCTAATCGAATTAATGATGGCTAATACAGTTTTCTATCATAAGGCTTGACCGCTCTTTTATCTTCTGTTAATTTGCTTGCGTGGGTTAAAGTGTCTTGAATTGATTGTAGTCACCAACCAAACCGGTGCCAGTCTCTCAAGCTAAAACCCCTCTTTTACCTGTTAGAATTAGGATTAGAACTAACATAGGATAAGCATAGGTTTGACTTAGATTAGAATTAACATAGATTAGATAACCAAGATATAAATAAATTGAGAGATTTAACCTCGCTTTAAGTGTTCGACACCCTACTTACCACGAATCTACCATCGACTGCGGTAACAATGCTTGTAAAGTGTTGTTTTTGTAAGTCGGCAAATATAAATTTAAAATTGAATCATAAAATACACCACATAACGAGCATGATGACATCATATAACGTCTTTTTTATGCATGTTTATCCAGATATTAACCTAATTTTTGAGTTGTTATTGCAAAGAATTGTTACTTAATCGTTTTATATTGAGAATTGCAGTAATTAGGGAAGTAATGATAGACAACATAGCAAAAGGCAAGCCTTTGGAGGTTAAATGAAGATATTTTGATGATTACTATTCTGAAGACCATTCAACGCGTATTATCCATCAAGAAGATACGGCGTATCCGTGCCTGCACTCACCAAAAACCACAAAAGGAAAGAAGATCAATATGCCGTATCTAGAGAGACTCAATACGCCGTATTCAAGATATGGATATAATATAATATTTTGGAAGATATCAAGCGCGGTCCCTACTCCAAGAAATCCCCAATACGCCGTATCCAACTCATGGATACGCCGTATTCAACCGACTTCCAGACCTTATAAATAGAAAACTCAAAAACGAGTTTTAAGTATGCTAAATCATATTCTCGATACCTAAACCATAAAAGTCGATTTTCAAAGGAGAAGAAGTGCAGAAGAGGTCAAGCAACGTATTCCATTCCATAGAAGACAACGTGTAATTCCATATACTTTAGTAATCGTTCAGTTTTTGGTATCATTCATTAACTCGGTTAGTTTACCTTGGCTAAATAATTTCTTTTGTATTTATTATGACGTTTGAAGGCTAATACCTTCGGGTATTAGCCATTATCATGAAGATTTGAATGTTTGGTATTTGTTTGTCTCGATTTCTTGATTTATCGTTGAGTGCTTGTTTATGTTTATCAATTTATACTTGTTTACGCGCTTTTGTATGCGACCTATCATTCAACTGGATCTAGTAAAGCAGACCAAGTAGATCTAGAGTCCGAGATAGCTCTCCATATAGTAATTTATACATCTAGAATCATAGTATCACAAATATTGTCCTTCTAAGTCTGTGTCTAGGATACGCTTCGGGCTTAACTAGTTAATTGGATATTGCTAATGGTTTATTGATCGTGTTGACTAGAAGGTGAACCTAGATAATTCAACAAATAACGTTCTGATTCCATTGGATAGTTGGATAAGTGGACTACTAGTGTATAAATTGCCATTAAGCGGTAAGTGGGTAAAGTCTCTATGAGCTAGGGTTTAACAAGATCACCATTGCTTTAATCCCTAAGATAGATTATAATCAGCAAATAAGGATGCTTTATGCGGATGCTTTAATTGTGACAAAATTAATGTGTCTAGGTCTTAGGATGATGAAACGCCTAAGTCTAAGAATGATATGCCACCTCGAGAGAAGAAATCATTGCACTAAATAAACAAACCAACGTTCTAATCGGATTAATAATGGTTAATACAGTTTTCTATCATTAGGCTCGACCGCTCTTTTATCTTTTGTTAATT
>BQNB010134763.1:0-16198 GCA_026074375.1 Tanacetum coccineum | reverse complement strand
GTTCGAGTCAAACCGAGAACCGAACCGAATTCAAATTCGGTTTTCGGTTCGGTTCGGTTGAATCCTAGTTCGGTTCGGTTCTTGACCCCAAAAAAAATTTAACCGAACCGAATAACCCGAGAACCGAACCGATCAACACCCCTAACGCACGGGAATGCTTGTTATCTCTACTCGTCCCCTGTTTTCAATTTAGCCCAATTTTCCTTGTCTACACCCGCTGGCCCATAATATTGTTATAACTTCTTCCCTTTTTTTCTTTTTCTTTTTTGGTATACACAGGCCCAAATACACTACTTAACCCTACCAAAACTAAGAACCATGGTTAAAAATTAAACAAAAAATAAATTATTTTTCACGAATAAAATAACATTATTGAAAAATTTAGGAAAAAGCCCGTGCGTGCACGGGCATTATAACTAGTGTTATCTATAAAATAATAATCCACACTTCCTTTATTAAAAGTTATGGTTCAAATCTACTTATAATATCTATGACACTATCGAATTGTTTATACATTCAAACGCTTGTCGTATTGTATTAAATAATGTTGTCCCGTACATAAGTGGGAGAAATTTTAAGTGTGTGCAAGGAACAACATATAACAATATGATTATTGGTTTCTCTTGACCGCAAGGTAAGAAAGCTAATAAATCTACTAGGACTTAAACACACACGATGTTTGTTGCCCTATTACATTTAAATGTCAAGATATAATATATAGCTACTTCAACTCTTTGACTATATGTTTTAGTCAAAATAATTATGGTTAATTATATAATCATAATTATGAAGTATAAAATTAACTTGAAATTACTATTGAACTCAAGAGTTTGCGTTCATAATTACTTTAGTTAGTATAATTATGTTTGCTTGTTAAGACATAATTATAAAGTCCTTGAATTTATCAATGACTCATAACATAAAGTAAGTAGTAAAATTGTTATGTCTTCTTGTTAACACATAAACATGATGTCCTTAAATTAATTCAAAGACTTGTAACATATACTTGACATGTTCTATTTTCCTGAAACACATGAACATAGAGTTATTGTACTATTCAAAGATATATACGTTATAGCATGCATTTGATTTTAAAATACTTTGTATTCAATTTGGCTCGACCCAATTGGTAAGTATTTGATCCAAAGAGAATTAAGTTATCTAGGGAATTCTGATGGAGTCTCACAATTCCAATACTCATAGAATACCACTTTATTATGGTATGTCTAATGTGTTGAAACAAACTATATTCATATTGTTTGATTTCTGATAACTTTAATTGCTCTACCTTCAAAATCGATCAAGGTTAGAAAATTGTGTGTGTCATGGATACACTTAATAAAGTTCCAACCCAGAAGGTATTCAAGACATTATCTGTTTATGGATTGGGATGAATCTCATTATGTCTTGATTGAAGTTCTGAAATTTGTTAATATCTTATGAAGCATATTATTAACAAGCAAGAGAGATGAGAACTGAAAAATGCATTTTGTTATCCTATTTAAGAACAATTTATTATTGCTTAAATACTTAGTATTTAGAGAATTATCTCTACTTACAAAACTAAGTGGGGCATCTAAAATCTTGGAGACATTCAAGAACAAAATACATAACCTTCTTAATTCACTTGTTGATGTCATACTAAGATTAAACATGAAAATGTCAAACCAAAGTATATGTAACTCTCATTCATAAATCCGAAAGGATACCTCATCAATGGAGTGATATTTAAATATCAATACTGAGGAATATGAATTAAGGGGTCATAATAATCCTACTAACTAATAAGATGAATTATCAGGTTTTGAATCTAATAAATGTCTTAGAATTATGAATGAAAAGATGCAGTCCTTAAAAGAACAATCAATGTTTTGAGCTTGATTGATCTTTCACCAAACAGTTAAACTGTGAGGTTAGAATAAGTTTCTTTTGAAGAAAGGCTCATAAGAATTAAATTGTATACATATTAATGCATGACTGATGATAAGAATTTTGATCATACTCAAGTAATTGACTATGATTAAATCTCTCTTTTCTGCACGCATTAATTATATAAAGATAAATAATTGTCATACATGATTTCTTGATTATTTAAAAGTCAAATTAGGTTCATGACTCTTTCATGGTTATTAACATAGGCCGAGACGATGAGTAATCATAAAGGGGTTATGAGTTTATATTTAAAATATGGCAATTCAAATTTAAGACTCTTTCCTTAATGATTACATTTTTTTCTGAGGACGGTGTGTAATAAATGTGTTCGTTTAAAAATCTTATATATAGCATACAAAGATTAAAAGATTCCAAGTGTGGATAGGATTCATGATCTAGGAGCTGAGATTCTTAAGTTTAATTTCAATATGATAGTTTCTTTTTTTTTTTATGATTTAAAATTAGGATGAAACTCTGGTAATCTGACATTGAGATGGCGAAGCACATGTTGTTTCTTAATTCATATGTTGTTTGACATATCGAATTGTATCATTCCACATAAGCTAGATATTTGCAAGAAAAGCTTAAATTGAGTAAGTCACAAGGTGCTTCAACACCTGCTGAGAAACAGCGCATGCAAAATGTTCCCTACACTTCGGCTATATGATCAATTATGTATACTGTGAGATGTACTTGTCTTGATGTTGCGTTTGCACAGAACATAACAAGCCAATTTCAACAGAATCCAGGTGAAGAGCACTGGACTGCTATTAAAAATATTCTTAAGTATCTTCCCAATACTAAGGATATGTTTCGGGTATATGGGGGTAATATGGAATGAGAGCTCAGAGTTTCTTGCTACAGTGATGCTGGATATCTGACGGATGCTGACGATCTAAAGTCGCAGACAGGATATGTGTTCATTCTAAATGGAGGTGCTGTTAACTGGAAAAGTACAAAACAAAGTATTTTTGCAACCTCATCTACAGATGCTGAATATATCGCTGCTTTTGATGCATCGAAGGAGGCTGTATGGATTCGTAAATTCATTTCTGGGCTTGGTATTGTTCCCACAATTGAAGAACCCATAAGTATGTATTGTGATAATACTGGAGCCATAGCAATAGCGAAAGATGATGGAGTCACTAAAGGTGCAAGACATTTTCGCTCAAAAGTTCACTATCTTTGCGATACCATTAAAATGGGTGATGTAAAGATAGAAAAAGTTGACACAGATGATAATTTAGCTGACCCTTTCACAAAGGCTTTAGCATTTCCTAAGCATTCTGAATTGGCTAGAAATATAGGAATGTCGCCAGCTAGTAGTTTCATGTAATTCTGTGTTATGATTAGTATTTGGATAATTTGGAATTGTAAGACAATTTTTAATTTCTGATGAATAAAGATACTTGGGATTTGATTTCATTCATATAACAACTGTTATTCCATATTTGCATGTTTAATCCATGAATGATTTATCATTCTAAAAATGTCCATTGTCGGTTAACAATATGGGAATATTGTTATGTAAGGAAAATGTGAGTGTTGGTTATATTCCGTGAATATATGGATTGTTCCTGCCAAACTCATATGTATTCACAAGGGATGCATATTGGATACCCCAACCTTTGAACATTTACTTTTGGATCCATGTCATGAGTAAAATTTCGAAAATGGTTTAAAAATTATCCTTAGACTTGGGATGCAAGCAAGTTCTGTATGTGTGGATATCACTTTGTGATTATAGCCAAACGCTGTCCTGAAACATGGTAGTTATAAAAGCTATTTTTCGAAGTGTATGTGAAGCAGCATCCACAACACTTGTAGTCAATAAAGGATTTGTTCCTCCACTTGATATGTGCAGAAAGATACCATTGGGCCCTCTCCAAATTTAATCAGATAAATAAATGGCCGCTCCCAAAGGGTAATGCAAGATGATTCTTGATTACATTTGGAATATCTGAATTATTTCTATAACGAGAAACATAATGTTAAACTATATGGAATGACTGAGGATCCATATCCATGGTTTAACGGTATCTGTAACAAAAGGATGATTATAAAGCAAGAAATTTATAATCATTAATAGCTGAGATTATTCTTGAAACTTTATCTCAAATATTTCTAATTTAAAAGTAATTGCGTGAGTTGCTAGACTTTGCCAATTATGAGTATAAGTGTTAAGTGCTACTCCAACTCCCAAGTGGGATCTGTTTGGTTATGGTAGTCGGTTAGCACGAGATACATTAGAAATATGTGAGCCTATTGGGGGCACACACGTTAATACACGAAGAATATATTTTATACTTCACAAACGTTATTACTACAAACCAAAGGGACTAAAACCGATTAAGACACAAACTTGTTATGTCTTAAAAGCTGAAAATCAAATAAGAATATTCCATAGGTTCCAGGATTCGGTTTTAGATAGATAAGGAAAAGGAAGAGATGTGTTGTGATCAAACTAGGACTTATTTTCCTAAGTTATCCATGCTAGGGTTTGGAGGTTATATATACCTCACACCCTGCATCACAAAAAAACATGACACAACAAAAGCAGAAAAAGTTTTGTTAAAAACTGGCCTTACACCACTTAATACTATTAAGCCATTTAATACTGCTTACCCTAAAACACATCATTCAATGTGCTAAAAATCAAAGACACATTTTTTCTAATTCAACGCACAATCAACAGCTTGAAAGAGGCCTTTTTACAAGCAAACATAAAAACTAGAAGATTTGTGCATCCAACAAAGAAACACTTTTATATTGGAAGGCATAATGCAGTTAATACTGGTAGGTCTTATACAAGACAAGTTAATGTTGTTAAGGTAAGAGGGGTAAATGCTGTAAAGTCCTCAGCATATTAGGCTTGGAGACCTACCAAACCTAATGGTGCATCACTTGCTTTTAAAAGACACACACTACATTGATGCACGAGGCAGATCCAAGTCAGTAATGGCTTGGGTCCACAAAGGAATCTAATTTCCTTATTTTTTTGTGCAGGGAAAGCCACAACATGATGATAAAGGATTTGTTGACGAGGAAGCTCAAGGCACATACTTGGAACAATACATATCTCTCATATTTCAAGAATTTGATGAAGTGTTATGTTGCAATTTGGAGGAGGTTACATATGGTGGTAGAATTACTGGTAAGGAAAAACTGAAAGACTGATAATACTGAATTTGAAGATGTAATATTTGTCAATGATAAACTTCAAACTTTTAGTGTCGCACTGATGTGTGACATAAAGAACTATGGTCCTTTTTACTAACAACTGAATGTCTTCTTATCTCTCCATAATTTAAGTATGCCCTGATGAAATCTAACACTCTTAAAATTATCCAAGAAAGGATAATTTTAAAGTTGATATGTAAGAACATTTGTTCCTAAAGAGAGTTTGACTGGTCCTTGTTGCAAAGGCTACATTAGAATGAATCAATGCTTCTGGCACAGAACCTAGGTCCATATTAATTTAAAAGCATAATAAGCTTGTCAAGGATAATCTAGTAAATGATTGCCTACAAACATTTTAAAATTGACCAAAACCCTGTGTTGCTTGTCTTAAAGGAAGCAACACAGAGCTTCTTTGTAAGTCTAAGTTTGAATCCCATTACTAAGAATTTGTTTATGCTACATAGGGATTATGTTTTGTCAACCTTTGTGATAGCTTGATTCATAAGAAAGTATTGCTAGGTAGTCCCTTATGAATATAAGTAGATTTACCTGGGTTTCTTTTTAACAAATAAATGATGAAACAGTGAAATCCATAATAACGTTTATCAAAGAATTAGAAAACCTATGGATAGGAAAGTGAAAATAATCAGAAGTGATAATGGAAATAGAGTTTAAGAACAAAGTTATGTATATTATTGTAGAGAAAAAGGTCAGTAGAGAAATAAAGGTTAAGCTAGACTCCTCAGCAAAATGGGTGTACTGAGATGAGAATAGGACACTAAAATTGGAGGCTGCTAGTACAATGTAGTTGACTCAAAAGTTTACCTACCTACATTTTGGGGCTTAAGTAGTTTCACTGCTGCTAATGTTCAGAATAGGGTCTTAGTAGTCAAGCCTCATAACAAGACACCTTATGAACTTTTTAGAGGTTTTAAACCAGCTCTAAGTTTTATGAGACCATTTGGTTGTCATGTTACCAATATTAAAACTTTGGAACATTAAGGCAAGTTTTGAATGGCAAAAGTGATGAAGGTTTCTTTGTGAATTCCTTTGAGTAGATAAAAGCTTTTAGGGTATACAACCCTAGAACCAGGATGGTATAAGAAAACGTGCATGTTGGTTAGTTTAGAATAAGCCCTATGATAGAATGGGAATGGTCCAAAATGGCTGTTAATATTGATACTTTAACCAATCTACGCACTATGTACAAGTTAACTGTATAACAAGTTTCTAATGACTTTGTAGGTACATCAGAAGAAAACAGTCAAGATTGCATTGTGATGCCAATTTGGAAAGATACTTCATACTTTGATTCACCTACCAAGGATGTTGATAATGGTGAACCAAAAACTACTGATGATGCTCAAAAGCAGGTTGAAGATGGTCCAAATAATGAGAATGCTGAACAAGAAAGGTTTGTAGATGATAGCAGTACTAAAGATGTTAATGCTGCTGGGCAACATATTAATACTGCCAGTCCTGATGTTAATACTGGTAGTCTTAAACTTAATGCTGTTGGACCATCAGTTAATACTGCTAGTCCAAATGACAGAGAAAGCACTGAAGAAGAACCAGATAGTGATTTGGGAATCAATCACAAATTCCTATATAGTTCCATCCACTCCCAATACAAGAATTCATAAAGATCACCCAATTGACAATGTGATTGGTGAAGTAAAGTCAACTGTTCAGACAAGAAGAATGTCAAAATCTACTTCTGAACAACAGTTTCTCAGTGATATGTATGACAAAAAACATATAATACCCTGAATACTTGTTTATATGCTTGTTTCCCATCACAGATTGAACCAACAAGCATTGCTAAAGCTCTATCTGATCCATCCTGGGTGGAAGCAATGCAGGAAGAACTTCTTCTTCTGGCAATATCAAACTCAATAAGTTATGATACTGTGTGGATCTCCCTGAAGCAAAGAAGGGCCATTGGAACAAAATGGTCTTCAGAAACAAGAAAGATTAAAGGGAATAAATAAGGAACTAAAGCAATGTTAGTTGCATAGGGTTCATAGACAAGAATGAAGGTATTGATTATAGAAGAAAGGTGTTTGCTCCTGTTGCAAGATTTGAGGCAATAATTTGTTTTTGGCCTATGCTTTTTTATGATTTTCTGGTATAATCAAATGGGATGTAAAGAGTGCTTTCTATATTGAACCATTGAGGAATGAAGTATCTGTTACTCAACCCCAGAAAAAAAAAAAAAAAAAAAGAAATTAAAGATCCTTACCATCCAACAAAGTTTACAAGGTGGTCAGGCACTTTATAGTTTGCATCAGCAACCCCGGAGCATCGTATGAAACTTTTGCTAACTATCTGTTGAGCAATGGGTTTAAAAGAGGCAAGATAGATCAGACATTATTTATAAATAAGCAAAAAGGAGATATTTTTCTTGTACAGGTCTATGAGATACATTATCTTGGCTCTACAAACAAGGAGTTATGTACTTGGTTTTGAGAAGCACCTGACAGATAAGTTTATGATGAGTTCTAATGGGAGAAAACTTACTTTCTTTCAGGATTACAAGTACAAATACAAAAAGAAGATGAATAATTATCATTCAGATAAATATGTAGCCTGAGATTTGAAGCACTTCAACAACTCAGATGTGAAGTCTGCTTCAACTCCTGTTTGATTTGGAAAACCATTGTCAAAGGATGAAGATGCTGATGATGTTGAATGTACATCTCCTATAGATCTATGATTGTGCTTTGATGTACTCACTGCATCTAGTCCAGATATCATGTTGTGCAAGTAAGTGCATTTGCGAGATTTCAAGTACCTCTAAATACAACACATCTCTTAGCAGTCAAGAGGATTTTTAGATATTTGAAAGGCAAACCAACTTTAGGCCTTTGGTATTCTAGGGATTCTCCATTTGAACTGGTTGCTTATACTGATAGTGACTATGCTGGAGTAACTCAAGATAGGAAGTCTACAACTAGAGGTTATCAGTTCTTGGGAAAGAGGTTGATATCTTGGCAGTGTAAGAAGCAAACTATGGTTGCCACTTCTACAACTGAAGCTGAATATGTGGTTGCTGCTAGTTGCTGTGGACAAGTACTCTGGATTCAAAATCAATTGCTGGATAATGGGTACAATTTTATGAATATTGCCATTAATATTGACAACAACAGTACTATCTGTATTATTGAAAATCCTGTTCAACATTCTAAAACAAAACATATAGAGATTAGGCATCATTTTATAAGAGATGAGCAATAACTAAAGGGGGGGGTAAAGTATAATTCAAATGGTTAAAATTCATACTGATTATAATGTTGCAGATCTTCTTACAAAAGGTTTTGATGCAGGCAGATTTCAGTACTTGGTCTTAAGTATTGGAATGCTGAATCCTTAAATGTCTATATCTCTTTATGTTTTTGTAAAAGTTTTGTAAAGGATTAATACTGTTAGTTTTCTCAATTAATACTACTAAGTATAATTAAAACTGTTAGTCATACTTAAGACTGTTTGTTAAAACTGTCAGTCATAGTTAATGCTGTCAAGAAGAAAAATGCAGGTGGATTTGTATATTTGGCTAGAACTAACACTCAGTAAAGCATATTGAATACCTGATGTTTGAATTGCTTCACCTTTTAATTAACGTTTGAATGCTTCACCTTTTTGAAGAAAGATAATGGTCTTGGTTCACAGAGTTTAACTTTTATTCATGGGTTATGCATAAATATGGATCCTCATGAATTCCCACATGTCTATTTAGTCTTTTATAGTGTGCTTGTGATGAAATAAGGCATGTTGTTGCATAATTATTGAAGATAGAGTTAATGCTGTTCGACTTCAGTTAATACTGCTAGGCAGAAAATTTCTACTCCCAGGCAAATGTTAATACTGTTAAGAGGACATGGGCACCAAAGTTGCAACTGTTTCAAATTCTTATCACTTGAAGGGAGGTTCCTTATTTATACAACCAAATAGCATGGATGAAAGGATGTGTTATATCATAAGTATGTTCTAAAGGGATCAAAACATATCTAGGCATATCAAAAGAGGTCGGGACACCAAGATACCTCAGTCTAGTGGCCCCTCTGACAAAGGTTGGTGATGAGGCTGTCCATAAGGAGTTGGGTGACAGAATGGAAAGGGATGCCACTACTGCTTCTAGCTTAGAAGCAGAGGAAGATAGTGGTAACATCATATAAGACCCAATCTATGGCAACACTTAATGAATCTACTCCTTAGGGAATTGATTCAAGTAGTGGTCCCAGGTGCCAAGATACCATATTAGGGGATGTGAATGCTCAAACTAGGTTTGCGATTACATCTAAACAGTCTATTGATCCACCTCTCTCAAGAGATTACACACTTGGAAGTGGGGAGGATAGTATGAAACTCATTGGAATTGGCAAAATTTTATACACAACTGTCATATAAAAACAGAAAGAGTGTCTTGGTAAGCCAAAAAGAATTGAGGGATTTTCTGAGCTTAAAAATAAAAAGAGAGATGTGTGCATAAAAAAAAGTGATTATGTGAGCAAAAAGAATTAAGAGATGTTGTGAGCATAAAAACAGAAAGAGAGTATGTGTGAATCAAATTTGATGATGGAAGTTGCTTTTTGGAATGAAAATTGAATGATTACTACTGTATTCTTTTTAATGCTGCTCAGTTTCAACTTAATGCTGCTAAGCTTAAGTTAATGCTGTCAGGCTTAAATTAGTAATGTCCATATTTGTTTCCGCTGTTAAGCGTATGTTAATGCTGCCAGTTCAAGTTTCTGCTCTTGAGGGTGATTCTATAAATACTTTGATCAAGGGTTTCATTTACTTCTTTATTCGATTTCACTTATTCAAACACTCTCTAACCATAAACCCTAATTTAATTTTCATCTTTGATCATCAAATTCATCATTATGTCAAGCCTTAAGTTTGCTGAAATGCACAATGTGGTCGTGTTCTTGAAAAACCCGAAGAAAATGATGGGTTTGCAGAGATAATTGATTTCCTAAAAGCAAGTTCTGTTTCATATGCTTTAACAGTCAATCCAGTAATCTACACATCTTGTATTGAACAATTTTGGGCAACTGCCAAGGTACAAACAGTTAATGAAGTGCGACACTTACAAGCCCTAGTTGATAAGAAAAGGGTTATTGTTATAGAGTCAAGCATAAGGAGAGATCTTCACTTGAATGATGCAGAAGGTACTGATTGTCTTCCAACTGCTACTATCTTTGAAGAATTGGCACATATAGGGTATAAAAAGCCTTTTCAAAAGCTTACTTTTTATAAAGCCTTTTTAACACATTAATATCCAAAGTCAATTTAACGACTTGAAGTCAAATTTAACGACTTGTAGGATAGATAACTTAGGCAACAATTGTAATGATATGTCAGAATAGCATGTAACTTGTATTCGTAATTTATAGCAGGTACCCCCCTCACGGGTTTATGAAAAGATTGAAATGTGAGGCTATGAATTCACTAAGTCTTTGAAAAGTAATCACATTGTTATAAGATAAAAGAGTATTTAAAAGAGTTTGTAACAAGCATGTATCCTCCTCGCGGGTTTATGAACTTCACCTGATAGGTAGATGCAATAAATTTATAAAAGCAGACGACCTTATCACAATCTTATCAGGGAATGTTGATATAGCAAAATGATAATAAACAGCCACGTCACGCAACCTGAGCAAATATGTTGAGTCTTAGGAAGATTGTACTCTAGAACTTTAGTTTTAAGAGTTATGAGTTTGATTGAAGAGTTTGGAATTATTTTATCACCGTTCGGGCCATCATAATTTAGAAGTCATTCAGTAAACGTTTGAGGAGCTAGGGCACTTTAAATCGTAAACGCAACAACTCAATATGATCTAATCGGTTTTAAGCGTTTTGATCAATATCTGGAAATGTTAAGCACGAGAAGCGTTAATTAAAGTTATGTCTTGTAAGGTTTTAAACATGTTTTTATACTTTTTCAAAATGTTACATTTTAGACCCTTGAGTTTGAAAAGTGGCAAAATATACCCTTGGAGTTTGCACTTTTATGACTTTGGTCCTTCAACTTTAAAAGATATACCAAGTAAACCTTGCACTTTGAAAAGTGACATAATAGACCCCTATAGTTATAACTTTGATAAAATGACATATTCAGCCCTTCTAGTTATTAATTTCAGAAAGTTACGATATATACCCCTTGCATGGATTATAATTACAAAACATGTCCAAATTGCCATGCAAGCTTATTTTAACATTTCAATAGACATTTATAAGTTATAATAAACTAAATTAACATTTCAATAGACATTTATAAGTTATAATAAACTAAAATATGAAGTTTTAACATAACACAAGTTTAATTTAACGATTCGTTAAGCTAGGAAGTAAAACGGGTCAAATTAGGGTTTTAAAATGAAAACGCGCGGGTTTTAAGATTAAATTCTTTCATGACTTATCAAAGCACTTATTTTAACATTATATAAGCTTATTAGGATAGATTATAACAATAGTTTACAAGTTTAGCTCATAGTTTAAGTAAAGGTGTATGGTTTTAGATCAAAAAGGAAAATGAGCATGAATTAAGTTATGAAACTTTAACAAGAGTATATTTAGGATCATATGAATATTATAAGGGTGTAGTAGCAGAAGTAGAACATTCAAAACCTGGGTTTGAGCTTCAAGGAGCAAAAATGGTGGAAATGGGTCGTTTCGGGTAGTATTTCCACTTGTACGCCTTGTATCTTTACTCCGGGGCTTCAATTATTTAGGGCTTCGCTTCTTGAACTTCTTTAATGATCCTAGGATCATAAGGGAGCAAAGGATTGCTGCCAAATGGGTTATAGAAAGATGAAGGTGGGTGCGAGTTTGAATGAAGGTGTAGAGGTCCTATTTATACTTGAAAATCACCAAGGATGAGCCACAAGGATTCGTGACGGAAGGACCCAAGCTAATGGTCATAACCGAAGCTCATACTCGCAGGGTTCATACTTTCCATTCGACTCAAGGCATCTGCTACTAACAATTTGCCTACCCGGGTGATACGAAAGTATCGCAATCGTAATCGCTTAGGAGCTCTATCTATCGGCGTTGCCTCATATTAAGGTCCTTTTGGTCTAGGATATGTTGTAGACTCTTGTGGTCGGTGAACACTACCACTTCCCGTGCCATAATAAATAGTGTCCCATATCATTCAGGGCGAAACACTACTGCTCCTAAACTCCAGATTCATGAGTGGTGTAGTTCTTCCTCGTGAATTTTTAGTTCTGCCTAAAGCGTATGCATAACCCTTCATTCTCCTGATTATACCTAGCACCTAACCCTTTTATGGATGCATCATAGTACACCACAAAATCTTCACTGCCTTCCGGTAGTGCTAAAATAGGTGCATCACATAGTTTTTGCTTCACTAGCTGGAAAGCTTCTTCCTGTTCTTCACCCCAATCGAACTTCTGGTTCTTCTATGTAAGCTCAGTCATAGGCTTAGCTATTTTGGAGAATCCTTCGATGAATCTCCTATAGTAGCCTGCAAGACCTAAGAACTGGCGAATCTCCGAAGGAGTGGTTGGAGATGCCCAATTCTTAACTGCTTCAATCTTAGCTGGGTCTACGTGAATACCACTGCTATCAATCACGTGACCGAGGAATTTTACCGTATTGATCCAAAATTCACACTTGGAAAATTTGGCATACAGTTCTTCTTTCTTCAACAACTCCAGAATAGTTTTCAGGTGTTCCTCGTGTTCTTTCTCATTGCGGGAGTATATGAGAATATCGTCGATGAACACAATCACAAACTTATCCAAGTATGGTTTGCACACATGGTTCATGAGGTCCATGAACACCGCAGGTGCGTTGGTCAACCCAAAAGGCATAAGTTGGAACTCATAGTGTCCGTATCGTGTTCTGAAAGCAGTCTTGGGGATATCTTTTTCTCTAACCCTTAACTGATGATAACTTGATCTTAAGTCAATTTTTGAGTAGATGTTGGATCCTTGCAACTGATCGAATAAATCATCAATTCTTGGTAAGGGATAACGATTTTTCACTGTAAGTTGTTCAACTCACGATAATCGATACACATTCGGAAAGATCCATCCTTCTTTTTGACAAATAAGATTGGTGCTCCCCACGGAGAAGAACTTGGTCTTATAAAACCTTTGTCAGAAAGTTCTTTTAGCTGTTCGGCTAGTTCTTTCATCTCTGCATGCGTAAGACGATAGGGTGCACGTGCAACAGGTGCAGCTCCGGGTATCAGCTCGATGTGAAATTCTACTTGGCGTGTCGGGGGTAATCCTGGCAAATCTTCAGGAAATACTTCCGAAAAGTCTCTGACAACAGGCACATCTTTAATTCGCCTCTCTGGTTTCTCTTCCTTCATCATTTGAATCAAGAACACTTGACATCCATGGTCGATGTACTTCTGCGTCCTGATGCTCGAGATGACTTCTAATCTTGATTCGTTTTTAACTCCGCTTCTTTCGCCTTGTATGATTAACATATCATTTCCATATGGAATGCGAATGTACTTCTCATTACACACAACTTCCGCACGATGTTTGGCCATCCAATCCATTCCGACGATAACGTCAAAACTTCATAATTCTATAGGGAGTAAGTCAATTTTGAACAGGTGATTTTGCAAGTTAAGAGTACACCCTCTTAAAATAGTACTTATGGTTAGTGACTTGCCGTCGGCTAGCTCCACACTATAATTAGTATCTAGGACTATAGGAGGGATGTTTATATATTTACTGAAAGTATAAGACACAAAGCTTTCTATCACGCACCAGATCAAATATATTGGAAGCATAAGGACATTATTGATCGGAACGTACCATTCACCACGTGTTATCTTTCAACCGCAGCTACAGCACAAGTGTATACTCTTTCAGGTGCTACACTGCCTTCTCCTTGATTGCTGGTTGATGCTTTTAGTTACTTCCCTTCGGGTTCCCTTGATTCTGCCTCTGATTTTCTGATGGTTTTTATTTGGCGGTTGCCTCGAATTTGAATTCCACCGCCTGATTCCATTTTTCGGGACACTTGTTCTTGTAATGTCCCTTTTCGCCACATCCGAAACAAGTAACATCACTTCCCTGTCCTCATTGGCTTCCTGATCCTCTTTGGTTTGCGGGACGAGGTGGAGCGCGCCCAGTCTTTGGCCTTATGTCCTACCTTTCCACAGTTGTAACAAGCAGGAGGGCATGCGTCAGTGTGGTGTCGTCCACACTTTCCGCAGTGAGGTAACTTGCCAGCATAAGAACCTTGTCCGGCTGTAAACACCCTTGCTGTCTCTGGGCGTTTGTTCGGGTTGAGGTTGCTAGTGTTGTTGGTGTTGTTGGGGTTGTGGTGTACTGGTTTCCGTCAAATTTCCTCTTGGTCCACCCAGAGTTTTCTTAACCCTTGAACCACTTAGTACATCAAACCTTGAGCCATGTCAATTGCTTCATGCAAGTCCACTAGTTTGGATAAGGTTACGTTACCCTTGATGTTCAAAGGTAGACCTTCGATGTATCGTTCCAATAACCGGTCGGCGTTGGGTACCATTTCAGGGCATAAGAGGATGAGTTCTTGGAAACGTTGATTGTAGGCGGTAAGGTTTGTGCCTTTCACTTTTAAATTCCACAGTTCGTTTTCCATTTGTTTGACTTCATTGCGAGGGCAGTACTTTCGGATGAACATAGCCTTGAAATCACTCCAAGGTGTTGCATGAGCGGTATCGAGAGTAACAGAACGAACGTACACGTTCCACCAAGTTAAAGCACTATCTAGCAGTGTGCTAGAAGCAAACTTAACTCTGTCACCTTCTGCAACGTTGCTTATCCCAAATTGAGATTCTAGTTTCTCAAACCATCGGGTTAAGCCTACAGCACCTTCAGTACCACGGAAGTTTTCATGCATGACCGCACGGAATTCCTTGTAGTTGCATGCCTTATTCTGGGAAGAGTTGGATCCTAGGTTGTTCTCTTCTTGAGTGCTTGCAACATGAGTCACAGCGGCAGCTGCGAGTGCTTCAGCAACTCTTGTGGCAATGAGCTGGTTGAGCATCTGAGTGTCAATGCCACTGTTGATATCCACATTGTTTTGGTTGGTCGAACGGTTGACTGGAGGGTTCCGGTTGACAGTTGGGCGTCATCCGGATGCCATTTTCTATAAGAGGGACAATGAAAATGACAGTTATGACATGCATGAAAGTTATATGCATAAGGATATTCATGTTACTACAAATGGACATGTCTTTTGAAATCAATACTGTTATTATTCACAAACACGATGTTTATTTCAAAGAGTATGGGGATACAAGAGTTCACTAGCCGTGACAAACCCATAGCTTAGTGATTGTACAAAAGACAGAAATAAAACTAGTTGTTGTTATGGTAGATTTGCTGGACTACTTCCTCGAGTGCCTCCTTCCTCTTCTATCGTGCTTCCTCCTGAGCATTACTAGCATGATCCTCCGCATCCTCACACACTTGTCTAAGCTATGTAATCAGTTCGTCCACAGATAGCGTCTCTAACGAACTTTCCTCAACTCGGGGCTTCACATCCCACAGTGTCATGAAGGCTTCTAACTCCTCCAAACAGGCATTTGGGTAATGGTCCATGTCCTCGAGAATGGTATGCAACTGTCCTCTAAGGCACGCCATGCATACGGTCAAGGCTGTCTTAGGAATAGGCACCGAATTCTGACCAGTTCCCGTCCTGTAGGCAGTTAAAGCTTCTTCTCTCTGGGTGGGGTCCATTTCAGCAATCATCTGTTGGTAAGCAGCCATTGAGAATGGGGATGAAGGTGAGGGTGGTGGAGTAAGAGGATCAAGTTGATAATCATCAAGGTTGATAGAAGAAATTCTGGCACGTTCAGCAAGATTTGGCTCAATAGGTAAAACAGATATACGAGCGGTATGTTTGATAGTTAGGGGAAATGGTGATACAGATGGCAAAATAAGTAATCCGAGAGTATGACGTCTCCTGTGATACACCTGGAGAAGTGTGTCGGGGAGTCTGGGAGGTACCAGTGTAGTGTTATCAGTGTGTCTCGATTCATCCGAGTTCGACATGTCGCTGAGACAAGAAAATATGAAATAAGGATATAGGTATATTTCAAAATACGCATAGTTAT
>BQNB010134762.1:0-18264 GCA_026074375.1 Tanacetum coccineum | reverse complement strand
GCTAAGAGAAGAGGAGTACAAGTGATAAAAGCTGAATTTAAAAACTTAAAAGTAAAATGCTTGAAGAATAAAAAAACAAACTGAAAATTAAAACTGCTAACTAACTAACTAAAAATGATCCCTAAGCATCCTATTTATAGAGAATGGAAGAGGAGAAGGGAGAGTTTCTTGAAACTTCCATTAAATCGTGGCCTTTGATCCTTTTTAGCTTATTTGTGGCCGTTGGATTGGCTTGGTGAGGTGTTTGATCCAATTGATGGATGCCACGTGGACTGGGTGAGGTGGAGGAGGTGTATGAACAAGGCTAGGTTTTATAGTGGAGCGGGGGATTGGAAATTCGGTGCTGGGTTTGTGAGGGTTTTAGGCGGGAAAAACGGTTACAGTTAGTTAGGGAGTTGGTTGGGGAACTTTTGGCCCGCGTGTCTGTTTGAAAGTTTTGGATGTTGGCACAACTAGTCCCTGTCTTTGCATTCCCCTTTTGTAGTTATAAAAACAGTTTTGAAAACGGCAGAATCAGTCCTTGTGTTTCCATTCTTCTTTTTTTCTTCTTTTATAAAACACTTTCCCCTTTTTGCAATTTAGGCCCCTTGAACTCTAAAACTTCAAATAAGCCTTTGAACTTTGAAAGCTTGTCATAATTGGTCCTTTGACTTTATTTTGGATCTTTGACTGCCTTTCTTGCTATATCGGGCTGATCCGGCTTTGATTTCTGGCTGTTTCTTCACTCTTGTTCTTGTCTCTTTCGTTCTTTGTCGGTTTTTGATCGTTTTTGTTTCTTTTTGTCTTTTTAATCCTTTCCTGCACAATAGACACAAAAGCACACCTTTTTCTATTCTTTTGGCATTTTTATGGCCTTTATTTGGCAAAATCCCGGGTCATTTAATATACAATTAAGCAAATATCAGGGTCCGATACTGCCTACTTGCTATTATATGTCGATGATATTGTTTTGACTGCATCTTCTACAGCATTTGCTCAGCGCATACATTTGCTTCCCTGTCATGCGGAATTTTCTTATGACTGACTTGGGCCCAAGCTTAACTTAACTTTCTGGGTGTGTCACGTGACTCGTATACTTCTATGGATGTTTTTATCTCAACAGAAAGTATGGCCACGGAGGTACTTTGAGCGACTTGGTATGCTGTACTTGGTAATAATCCTGTCGTACTCCTTTAGAACACGAGGATTCCAGCTTGCGTTGTCTAGTGGACACCTTTTCGAGATCTAACCTATATCAAAGGCGATACACGGGGCGAAGCCTCTACAGTATTATTATGAACCTTCTACACGGACCCTGAGCATACTCTTTATGACACGATTCAGGACAGGTTTGCTCTCTTATGCTTGAATCCTTGAGACCTCATTTTGTCTGCTGCTCTCAAGCGATCATGCGATATAGTCACTAGTAGTACATGCCTTCTGTGTCTAACAGCTTTATTCATCTACGACATCCTCTTTAGTTGCTTATACAGGAATGGCGGATTGGAGGCTGTGATGTCCACTACCGACGTCAGCCTAACCTTTCCGCTACGAGGGTGTGCTTTCTTGAAACAATCCATTTTATCATTAGAGAGTCTTGCCAAACACAGTATCTCTCTTCCATCGAGATGCAGGCAGAAGGCAAGAGTATCCGGTTGTTGCATGCAATGGCGCGGGTGGGACCCCCAGAAATCTTGCTGGTTGCAGCACATCATCTGATCTTACTGAGGTCCTTTACACAACGTGGAAGGCATGAGAGATTCAACAACCTCATACACGCACACAGCTACATCGACTATTCGTTATTGTGTAACTTGAGAGCTGTCTATCTCCTCTTCTAATCCAGTGCTACATCAGCGCACGAACCAATATTAAGTTGACATTCAACTGTTGTATTCGAAGACATGTGTACCATTGGTCACATACGGTTCTTCATTTTGTCCTTCGGTTGTTCTCGATTACAAATGAATACGACTGTGTGCGGATATCTTCACCAAGGTCTATAACCCGGCTTTATTGATGAGCTTCGTGTCGACTTGAGTGTTCGTTAAAGAGTTCCAGCTCGACCGCTCAAACTACACACTAGGGGGAATGATTAGCACAGATAGTCTTCATATGCCCAAAGGCATATTATCTTTGTATTAGATGAAATTAAATAAAGCCCAAGCACTCGATTGTGGGATATAGGTATTAGGGTGTTTACCTCTATAAAAATGAGAGGTCTCAACTTAATAAATCACTACAACCAACACGTTCTATCATTCTACATCTAGATGTAATGATCGTTTAGCACTAACAAACACAACTTTCTAGTTATTGGACAGAGAAATGATTTATGGCGGGTATGTATAACAAAAGACGAAAAAGGATGGGGTGGGGCCTGAGGACTTTTACGAACTGAACTGAGGACTGAGATCTAGAAGCGACTAAAACTGATATTATAAGCTGCGACTAGTGGATATATTTTTATTCCAAAATTTGTTAGGCTGCAAATGATAGCTCTGTATTACATACGGGAGGATTTATATATTGCACAATAAAAAAAACCTACGATGCAAATTAAATCAACATCATTTACTACAAGTTAAGATTTATATATGGTAAGAATCTGGAATCAATTGAGAAGAGGTTTTAGATCGAGAAGAATGACTAAGCAATGTTTCTGATCATTGAGTCTTCAAATAAACCAGATGCCTAAGAGGATGATATATGGTAGCTTACAATCTTTATATTCTTTTTCATACTAACTACCTTCACATTGTGGTACTAATTTTCATTCTTCAAAATTTAAATATCATAGATCGAGGTTATAATTATAGGATCCAAAAAATTAGTATCAAATATTTCTTCATTCTTTGAATTTCGACGACACTATTATTTTCCTAGCTTATATTAAATAAAGCAATTTTTTAACCTAGCAATTTGATTAATAGCACTAACTGTAAACCTATCTACGATCAATAATTGATTTGCTATTACAATTGTTAGTCATACCTACGTCTCTCAAACTGTTTCTAATGGTTATGCTTATTATTCCTGAACTAAGCTCATAACAATGAGATTCTGATATTGGTAAGCATAGTTTCATTTGCATTCTTATTGTACTTAATATTTATGATAATGAATTATTAACATGATGTTATCATTCAAAATAAAATTCACATATTGATATTCACATTTAATGATTTCTCTAGATATGGATTCACCAATCGAGATTACATGATTTTACTAACTCACTCATTTCTGACATCATTTTCTCTCTTGGAACAACAGGATTTATTAAAACACAAACACTAGCAAGACGCTAAAATTACAAATGAGGGGTTTTATCTACTGCGTTTATTTTCACAGACATAAGAGTTTTGAGCCACTTCGGATTTAAGTACATCACTGACGAGGCTTCTACTACACTAAAACGTACACCAACTACATTAGAACAAGGAACGACATTCATCAAAAAGATAACCGCACTTGATTGATTTAGACTACGAAAACAGGCAACTTAATTAGCGAAAGGACCACAGATCGAACCACCAATACGACATAAAAAAATCTCCTTCGAGCACAAACCTTACCGCGCGCTTAGCCGTAAAGCCGCAGCTGATCAACCAATTAACCATTCCTCGTATGAAATATTAACATCCACGTAATCTATATTCCACCAAGAAGAAATCTTACGAACCACCTGCCTTACCAAGTTACATTGAAAGAACAAGTGACTAGAGGATTCAACCCCGCAATCACATATAGGACATGACAAGGATTGAATATCCATACCGCGACGAGAAATATTAAGTCTCGTAGAAGTGCATCCATCTTGATCTTCCAGGCAGTCACGTTCACCTTAATGGGCACATACTAGTTTAATGTTGATTCATTAATACATATGTGATTCAAAATACGACACTAATGATTCACTAATATGATCATGATTCATAAATCGCGATTATGATATTTACTAATTTTATTTCAATTCATTTACTTGGATATGATTCAAAATATAAAATAAGAAGAAAAAAATAACAACTTTAATATATAATTCACTTTATCCAAAATATAAAAAAACACACGTTACTTTATATGGTGATCACTATGTGTAACTTTATTTAATAATTAAAAACTCAATTGATAAAAGATCAGTGAAAAAAAGCATTCGAATATATCAAATAGGAAAAAAATCTGAATCATAGGACTCTTTCTATTTGTTTGTATTTTATTTAATCTATATTTATATAAATCATTAAAATATGAGATAACAACAATAATAATCATTGATTCAACAAAAATAGATCTATGAAACTGAAAAGTAAAATGGAAATGTATTCATAGAAACCAAAGAAAAAATGCCGATTTCTAATGATTCAATTACTATCTTACCTTTTACATTTTAATAAATCTTTTATGAAATCAATTATGATGAAATGAATCAAATGGTCATTATTGCTTCTTAATCGTCTCAATTTAAAAACATTCTCAATAAAACTAAAGCTTTATGATAATTAAGTAATTTAATTGATTATAAGTCTGGGCTACTCTTTTTAGCCCATTTTATTCGGTTGAGTCTTATAGTTTTAAAGGCCTCTATAAACCCGTACGCAAACAAGACTTACTACATCCGTCCTAAAATAATTGTCCACTTTTGATTTTTGAAGCCTTTCTTGTTCAACTTTGACCTTAAATGTTTTTGTTTGTATTATATAATACTCGATGCAAAATATAGGAATATATTAGGTTTTTAAATCTATTTTAATTGGTATAATTTTCATCAATTATTATACAATACAAACAATAATATTTAATGTCAAAATTGTAAAAGTAAGACTTCGAAAGTTAAAACTGGATAATTATTTTTGGGACGGAGGTAGTACTATATAAGTCGGCTTGTTTTAGGAGCTCAAGCCCTCATTATAAATAATTGTCATTAATAAGATTATAGCTACGAGATTTTCATTGTCTAACATGGTATCAGAGACGAAATCCTAAGCCTTTTTATCCCTAAAAATATCGAGCCATAAAAATATCTTCAAATCCCTCCCTCCGGTTCATCCATAAAGAATATATGCTAACATCCAATCTCCATACATCAATTCTCAAAATTAAATATGTCACAGAATAACAACGTGAAGTCTTATAGCCTCTTGTTGCTAAAGTTGATCAAGGTGTCACAAGATGATTTCAAAGCTACTGGGAATGGTGAAGTGCATGATCAAGGGCACGTGATATTGCAATTTTATAGTCTGGAGATTTGTAAAAGGATGTTGGTGTTTCTGAAAGCTAGATCTGCTGATTGTGTTAAGGTTGTGGATGTCAAGGAAGGAGATTGGTTTGTGGTTCCTAAAGGGTGTTGCTAATTGGTCAAGCAACCTTTGTCCATGGATCTAAGGATAAGTGTGGTTTTATTATTATTATTTAAGCATATAATAAAAAAAAGTTATAATTGTTTGTTTTTATTTTTATTTTTATTTGTGTTGGGGATTTGTGCTAAGGTCACAAATTCACACATTGTGATTTGTGCTAAGGTCACTAATCCACACAACTGTGATTTGTGTTGGTGATTTGTGCTAAGGTCGCAAATCCACATAATCATGATTTGTGTTGGTGATTGTGCTAAGGTCACAAATCCACATAATCGTATATTGTTGTTCGTGCTTCGGTTATATTGGTTTATCTAGGTTTATCAGTTCGTGACTTCAAGTTTGAAGATTGTTTGAAGACGCTTGTTGTCGGATGTCTTCATCAAGTTATGCTTTTATTATTTTAATGTTTTGTCTTTTTTTTCTTTTCTATTTTACTACTCAAGTCCGAGCTTTCGCGATTTCGCCGCTCGAAGTGCGGGTGAGTATTGGTGAATAAATAGACCCAAGCCCGTTTGTGAGTTTAGGGTATTAGGGTTTCCCCATTATAAATAATGTTCATTAATAAAGTTATACATACGGGTTTACTCATTGTATAACACTCTCAAGCCTCTAAAAGCCCTCTCCCAAACACAGTCTTAGAGGCCTAAACATGTGACTACTTTTGTGATTAAAAGAATGTGGCAGTGTTTTAGTGGTTTGTGAAACTGCGAATCTTGTGTTGTCTCCGACAAAATATTACCATATAAGTTTAGGCATATAATTAAATAAACAAATTATGTATGTCAATCAATAGTCTTAAAAAATTGTCAGTTTATTTTACCAGGGTCTCTTTCCTCTTTGGGGTTGGTTATAAAGACCCCTCTTAAAAAGTCGTTTGTACCCCCTCTGTTTTTCCTCTTTTTCATTTTTTTTATTTAATTTTTATTTTAATATTATAAAACAATGAAATGCAGAATGTGAAACAAAAATTATAAAGTTTAACAAGTCAAAAGTATTAAACTGTCAAAAAGTACGGAACAAAAACTGATAAAAAATGTTTTACACAACGAAGGGAAAAAAACATGTTTTGTACCTTTATCGTACTTTTCTTGTACTATTTAGAGTAAAGGGTATGGTGGCTTAACCACAAAACAAAACGGGCCCCACGGGCTGTCACATCAGCATTTCACTCCTACTTAAAAATACTCCTTCACTCATAACACACCTTCACCTCTTCACTTGGGTCCCACCACTAACTATTTTTTTTCAATTTTTTTTCACACAAACATAATTTATTTCACACAAATTAAAAATACAAACATACGGAAATTAAAAATACAATACGAAATTATACGAAAATTAAAAATGCAATACGGAATTTATAAGGTAAATTGGAATACTAGCTGTTGGATTTAAAATTTGAAAATATAACACATATACTAGCCGTTGGAACAGTACTTGTTTTATTTCAAATTTGAAAATTACAATAATATAAAAAAACATTACATAATAATTTTAAGCTAATGAAACCGTATCCTTACGGAAAACCTTAACCATATTTTTTTTTGTAATGTTAAAGTAATGCTTTGATGGTCTAGGAGTAAAAACAGTGACCTTAGCAAGTATCATAGCAGCTCCTACATGAATATCCTTTCCATAAGTACCCACATCAAGGACTTTGTAATGTACTGTTTCACGTACAGTACCTGAGAGATCTTTCATAGTTACATTTAGATCGTCAAGAGCATTCGGAGAACAAGTCTTGACTATTGCAACAACTTGTGCAAGTTTTCCCTTTTCCAGAAAGTTGTCGATGTCTCCCAAACATCCAGTTACAGTGCCACCAGTAGAAAGCACATAGTTAGTGGCGCTAATCCACGCCCCACTGTTAAAATCAGAATCCTCACCCACATCCTCAACAACTTTCTGCATATATTCTTGTGTCGACATTAAAGCCCCATCTGGATCAAGAATAAAAACATTTTCTTTAAGCTGTTTGGCTCGTTGAACAAGACCCGCAGGACCGGGTATTATCCTAACTGGATTTGGGGTGTATGGAGATGGTTCAACACGTGCGCTACTAGACGAACGCAGAACAGGTGTTAAATTGAGATCAGAATCGTCTATATCAAGACTGTATTCCCATGGATCATTTTCGTTAGTGAAATTGGGATCCATCTGGATAGTTGGATATTTGGATAGTTGGATAAGAAGTTGTGTGATATAATGAGGAGATGGTGAGGGTATTTATAACGAAAAAACTAGCCGTTTGAATTCAAAATTTGAAAATATAAAGTAATAACGATATTTAAAATACAATACTTTATTTAAAACATTAAATTAAAACAACATTACATTAACATAGGTCCTAGTTTATTAATCTGATGACTCGTAATCTGAATCAATTCTGACCCTCCCAAATGTCAAAAAGAATTCATCATCATCAGCTTGTTTTTGCCTAATCTTCTCCTCCCGTGCTTTTGCATCCATTGCTTGTTCTTCTAGTGTTTCTCTTAAGGCTTCTTCATCTAGATGTAGTTGATATAGCTCTTTCTCAGTAAGATATAAATTAGCATGTGATGATGAACAACCTACACTTTCTTGTGAGCGGTAGTAGTATTTATCCAATAGCCAAGCTAACTTAGCATCCTTAAGTTTTTCAAGTTTTGCCGCCTTTCCATACATAGAAAGATTCAGCTCGTAATCTTTATCAGAACCTTCTTTTAAAAAACTGTCGATCAAAGCACGGCTCTCTTGTGAAATGTCATTACATTTCTCGTAAGCTTTTCTAAGATCGTCTTTAGCTGTGTATGAATTTTCAAATTGCAAAGGCAAAATCCAGAACTGCGTTTCGACGACCGTTAATCTTCGCAATTAGAAAATAGATGGTTGAGATTGATTCATTGGATCTATGACAAATAATGGGTCTATGTTGATCTTAACTCACAAGGTATATGATATAATTTTTGTTTGGGAATAAATGTAAAATTTAGGTTGAAAGAAGTGGTATTTAGTATAAATAGGGTATAATTTATTTTTATTTTTTTAATTATAAAATCATAACGGCTAAAAAACATTTAAACGTTAATATTTTTGTCATTTTCCTTCGTCTTAGCCGTGGCGAGAGGGCCGGATTTTTGCAAGTGGCGAGAGGCCATGGTATGGTGACGAGGGCGGTGGCGAAGCCACGCAGGAAGTGGCGAAGCCACTCGCCACTATACCCTCCTCTCTTAGCGAGCCAGATGTATCAATAGTAACACCCTTCCTCTTTAACAAAAAAAATAGTGTCAGATAAAGTTCATTTCTAAGCATTTAACGGAAGTAATCAAGTAAAGTTATGATAACAGCGTAATACATAGCTTATATGGTGTTACAAAAGTATATTTATAGCTTATATGTCTTGGTAGAACGTGATAAATATTATAATTATAAGTTTTCATATAGTCATATAATAAACATAACAAGAAAGTAAAAAAAACGTGTACCTTTTAGCAATTCTTCAATCAAGAAAACAATAAAGATCAAAGTATGATCTCTTTACGGATTTGTACACAATACGTTCTTAGCAATAGAGTATGCTAGTACTAATAGTGTTAAACAATCGCCTTTGGAAAACCTTGAATCAAATCAACACAAGAAACTATGTTTCTTGTTTCCTTGCCGTCGAACAAAGCAAAACCGAACACCCCTATAAATGGTTTCGGTCGATCAAGCACAAAGAGAAAGAAAGAGAGATTTAGGGATATATACAACTAATGAATCCTTAATCTCTATTTATAACCTTCTCAATACTTGGTCAACAAGCAAAAGCCCACCTCCTTTGGGTTGGGTTTATTCGGCGGTTAGAGCAAAAGGGAAGGGGCAAAGCCCACTTTCCTTTTTCCTGATTTTCCTTTATAGTCCTTATTGTTTAACATTTAATTAATTATATCCCAATATATTTAATTAACTATTACCAACGAATTACGTGTGCATCTCCATAGGCTCAAAACGAGACCGGACATATATTATTTATATGTACATTCCTTCAGCTCCCACTTGGACATGTAGAATAATATAATATAATAACATTGGTTAGCGTCTAGCAACACGCCAATGCTCCCAGAAACCTTTGAGTGTAGTTTCCCAAAATACATTAAAATGATTAATCATTTACAATCCCTTTGTTTCACAAATGCTATGCTAAAATAGATATGGATCATAGTCATTCTATTTAAACAATTCTGTTTCTCGTGTTTCATAATTAAATCAAGATTACCAATCTAATCGGGACAAATCCAGATTACCATTGGGTCTGGCCAGACACACATCTGATTAATTACATGAGGGGCCCAGTAGCATTATTATTTCAATCCAGTTGAATGAACAAATTCTATCTTGACTACAAGTATCTTATCATATATTTCTGAATACTTATGAATATAGTCTTTATGGCTACCTTGTTACGGGTAGTGTTAGAAGTATATCAAAAAGTACCATCCACATACATAAAACTAACTTGTATCTCAAGTCTAAGGATTTAGTAACGTAAATCATTTACAAGTTTCACTTGATGACGACGATCCATAAAGTGCGTACTTAATGTTTAGTGAAGTCAACATGCAAATCTATTAAATACGTGTGAGATGGGAGAACCGTTCTTTAAATAATCCCTACAATATAACCAAATACTCCAAATATTCTTAATTCAATTATATTCCCCATATAGAATGATCGACTGAATATTTAGAATAACATATTAATCATGGTTAAAACAGCAAAAATGATATCAATAATTATAATGAAAACGAATCATATCAAATACTTCAATTCATAAAATAACATTGTTTAACAATATCCTTTATCCAAATGCTAAAAGATCAATGCATGATGACCCTAGTTGAAGAATCATGCCTCAAGATATGATGATCATACTTGTTGACAAGGCATCGATTTCATGAAATTCTATTAGGTTTGATCTTTCAGAATTTTGAGAATACTTATTTCAAGAGTTCAACAAGTGAAGTTCTTGAATATCTATGATGAATTGTTTTTTCTATATTCCCCCAAATAACTGACACACTAATATCTTATAAGGTTGTGTGACATCAACTATTGACAACAATCAACTTTTACAGCTTCCAAAAGTGGGTAAAGCATTCTTATTCTGAAATGTTATAAATGCAAACTATGCTCTCAGTTGAGCACAACTAGTTCACACGGTCATCATCAAAAAATGAAATCATACCATGACTAGTATTGAGTGTCATCTCAATTTGATTTAGCATCCGTGTACACAAAAGAACCCCATGCTTTTAAAATCCGTAAACAATGAATATTCTCTTAATAATATTTGGCACCTCATGAACTACAAGTTCATTAGTTATTCTAATTGCACAATAAATTGTTGCAATATATATCCTTAGATTTTCATTACTCTGGACAAATCCATAATCTAAGAAGAATTCCAAATCCAACCATATTCTATTAAAATATTCAATTCTATAATCATCTAATAACTTTCGATTAAATACCAATATTGTCAAATCATCTTGCATTCTGCATGATACAACTACTTTCCTAAACACAATATACATAATGAATCTTTTTATAACACCTCGTGTTTTAGGTCATTGTACGACATTATGTAATTCACAATTTATTTTTAGGGTTTTACGCGGTTGCTTTTAAATCGTAATCGTTAAGCTAAATCGCGTAAACTAAAAATGATCATTCAATGTAAACGGGCATTAAACGATTAAACGTTTACATCAAGCAAGTGTTAAATGATTATTATGAGGATAATTATCAACCTTGTTCATCATATTTTTATTGGTTACGTAAAGTGCTTACGTTTCACGATAAAGTACGTTTAGGCCTTCCCGGAAACACGTTAACTTATCTACGCTTCATCAAATACCCAAAATTTGCACCCAATACTTAAAGTTTATTTAAAACTTCAAGTATTTATCACTTTATACATATTCCTCATGAAAGAATTCAAATCAAATCTACCCATAGTGCAGAGTTAACATTGTATAAATCTATACAACATTATACTTCAAATAATACAATTATACACCAAGTAAAAGATCAAAAGATATTCCAACCCTCTCCAAGCATTAGAACGATGTACTTGATGACTAGCAATCCAAGAGCATCAATGAAGCTTCACAAATATCTTCATACATTGCATCTTGCATCCACTTAAACATGACTATCCAAGTCCTTATCCAAGATAACCCTAGTCATGTGTTCAAAGAGTTCCAAGCCTTGCCACCTTGCATACTTCCACTTGACATCAAAAATATCTCATATGATCTCCAAGTAGTATATATATGCATGCAAGTGTGAGTTAAGAACTCATACTCTTCACTTCATTACAAGAAAATCACAAAAACTCTCCCATTTCCTTCTCATTAACCCACGGCCAAAAACTCCCATAATACTCAATCCATAGTTTGATTTTCTATCATCATACAAGCATACATACATCATACTCAAGGTATTCTAAGAAGGATTGAAGGGTTGGTTAAGCTTTGGAAAGGTTTTAGCAAGATATTGCAAGATTAGGGTTTTGGTTGAAATTAGGGTTTTCACCTTATATTTTCAAGCCAAGGTTGTTAATCACAAGGGTGTGATTGTTATTCTTGCCTCTACTCATCCACACAAGGTTATTTAAAAGCTTAATCATTTCATAACTAAGATTTTATGTGTTCATATGCTCTATTTAGCTAAATCACCATTTAGGGTACTTTTGAATATGTGAAAGGGATTTTTACATATGATTAATGTTTTGTGAACTTATTTACATGTTATATGGATGGTAATATCATGTTAAAAGGAATGTATAAGTGTTTTAACATGTTGGTTAAGTATTAACATGTATAAGTACAAATTAGGGTTTTTAATGTTAATTTAATAAGTCACAAGTGAAAATGGTGTGAATAACATGTTAATCTTGTTACCTTGGACTCTCTTGGGCAAAACATGATCTAATGGACTTTATATATGTAAGACATAAGATATAAGTGTTGTAAAGTAGTTGTAACAAGGTGTTGAAGCTTAATGGTACAAAAATCAAGCTTAAAACATGTTTTAATAACAAACTTCAAACTAGCTGTTTTGGTTCGAATTTGTTAACATCCATGTTAGGTTTTATAAAGATAGTACATCTCATAAGGATTCCAAAATGATAAGAAACTCGAAAATCGGATTAATAACGAAGAAGATACACTAGTTACGAGTTTACGACGCTAAATACGTTTATAAAACTATTTTTATAAATATTACTATTCATGACAGAAACTTATACTTTGTAAACATCAATAATATGATAAAACTTTCAAATACGAGAACGTGCTCGAAAGAATCGCTAAAAACGGAGCTATAACGAATAAGATACGACAAAAACGGGATTATAAGCTGTGATGAACAGTAAAAACACTATTCACATCAGAATCTTGAAAACCTGAAAATTCAATATTATGATCACTCGTCTTAATACAAAAACGTAGGCGCAAGAAACGCGAGAAACGGACTTAAAACGACAAAGTTTTGTCATTTTTGCTAAAAGTGCGTAATTATACAACTTTTTTAACTTTATAAATAGATTCACTTAAACGATAGATGGTGGATATAGCTATATAGAATATATATGCTTATTAGTTATCAAGGTGCTATATTATTACAAGAGGAATTTCTAATGAGGCTTCTTCGATGGCGAATTGACTATTGTTGGATTTACAGATTTAAAGTGTCCTAACTCCTCGTAGACGTCAAGTCATTACCTTCTTAATATGAAGCCCGAACGATAGTACGATGATAACTAAATAGGAATTAATATATGTGTTGTTGATAGACAACAACTTGATTACTGAATCGACTATATAACTAGGTGTCAATCGGGCGTTAGCGTGACGCGTTTTCCAATTGGGATATTTTATTATTAAATTACACACTAAAGTGAGTCATAGCCCTATGTGTATTAACAATTATTCCAATTTACAAGTTTAGGGGTAAGTAAACATAATGCATGTTCTACAAATTGACGCAAGTGACATTTTATCATGATTATTTTTGCCAAAGTAGCTTAAAAAAATATCCACATGCCCAAGAATATCATGCACTATCAATTAACAGAATTTGAGCGCGAATGAATTTAGAATAAATCTAATTGGGATTGGGACCTCCCCGTTCGGTGACTAGCTATCACAGGAAACGAACGTATATCATTCTGGATTTTAAATGTTACGGGTTTGATACATCATCACAGGGCAATGTAGCAATAATTTATATAATATATTATTTATGTCAAAGCGTCGTGTCATGAGCTTAGTAAAGACGTAATTACATTTTGTGATTCTGCATTTGTATGCATATGCACTAGGAAAGTCTTGCGGTCCTGCATATACATTTACATAAACCATGAAATTCACTAACTTTATGTTGACGTATATAAATGCAATGTTTTTTCAGAGGTCATTAAGCAAGAGGTGCGAAGGATACATTGGTGGTTATATTTTGAAGTCATGCATTAGAAGATTTATGTCCCATTACATATTTTGTATATCTGTTTATTGGTCTGGAAATATTTTGTAAATAATAACAAGTAAACAAGTCAAAGCTTCAGACTTTTTGTAACACATACTATATTAAATCCAATGTATCATTTTAAACGACTTTTTGTGTCGTTCTTATATATCTTGTGCTATTGATCTTGAAGTAACACGCCCCGGACCCTTATTCCTCTGCGACCCAATTTGGGGGTGTTACATTTTGGTATCAAGAGCCAAGGTTATAATACCATGTCAAATGTTTTTGCTGGACTATAACCGTTTTCAAACATTGCATTCATACAAAGGGGTTTTCACGGGACATACATACACAAATTAGTGCATTAGTCATTAGGCTAGATGCAGCATGATTATATACAAGTTAGATATAAATGTATATTAATACTATAAGAGTCTTATATTAAATAAAATATAAGTTTTGTTAGATTTCAGATCGGATTATGTCAGATTCGGAAGATTCCACATCACCTACACGGCAGTATCCAGTCATTAGAGGAGTGTCGACATTGTTCACAGAGTCAATGGACCACCCAATTATCAAGGAGACCCATATGCTTACATAATGGCTGCTTATGAGGTTCCACCATCGCCTGACTACATTCCTGGCCCCGAGGTTCCACCATCGCCTGACTACATATTTGGCCCCGAGGAGCCGCAGTTACCTCCCCCACTGGACTTTATTCCTGAGCTGATGTATCCTGAGTACATATCACAGGAGGATGAGATACTCCCAGCCGAGGAGCAACCACTACCTGTCTAGCTCCTCACCATCCGCCTCTCCCCCCCCCCACCTCTCACACAAGACCCCCCCCCCAACCCAACCGACCGCACCCCCCACCACTTTACCCCCACCCGCCCCACCCTATCCCCCCACCCGCCCGCCACTCATCGTCCCACCACGCCCCCCCCCCTAACCCCACCCACCCCCCCTCCCCACCCCCCGCCCACCCCCCACCCCTGCAGATTCACCAGAAATGTCCTTGAGTCCGATCCAGAGAGACACAGGAGGAGGACGAGAGCACCCGAGGAGGATCCAGTTGATTAACCCTGCTGATGAGGGATGATGTATGAAGACGAGGACGAGATAGGAGGAGGAGGTAGGAGCACCACAGCATCGCCGACTCTGTCCCACTGTACACCTAGACCACCCTAATATCTATCGCGGATGAGGCATCATATCACTTCTCCTAGGGTAAGAGGTCGCAGATGACTTCTTGCCTTAACCACCCACCACCATCAGCCACTTACTCCACTATCATGTCCATTACCACATATACCATCTCTCCCATTACCATGCATCACCACCTTTGGCAGTTACAAATTTCGACCACAGACAGACATGCCCGAGATTACATCTACCACCATCAGAAGTAGGTTATTGATCTTGGTCCTAGATGCGAGGTGGGAGAGAGTTCAGCTGCTGCTGCCGCTAGACCGATTGGAGGTCGTAGGGCAGACTATAGGTTTGTCAGTACTATGGATACCGAGATCAGACGACAAAGAGCTGAGGAGGTCAGCTATGGGATTAGAGATGTTTGGATAGACCCTAGAGAGGCTATTGAGGAGGTAGCACCGATGACCCTTGAAGGGGTCAATACTAAGGTGACCGAGCTTGCTACAGTTCAGGAGCAGGATACGCAGGATATCTATGCTGTGATAGGGGATACTCAAGACAGGCAAACCTAGATATATCAAAGAGTTGAGACATTGGTTGATGATAGTCAGTACCTCTATGAGACTGCAAGACTACTAGATCAGGAGGCTCTGGCTTCCCGGGAGGCATGGGGATGCTCCATAGAGGCTAGCTATATGGCACGTTCAAAGATTATAGCATTACGCTCTGTAGTAATGGGTCAGCAGGCAGTGATTTCACAGTTGCAGGCAACTGACCGTAGGAGTCAGTATGTGACTTCAGAGATGCTACAGGCAGACCACAGGAGGCAGGCAGAGATTGCAGCATTATAGACATTTGACCGTACCCGACAAGAGCAGCTTGTGCAGACTTTGACATTGATGCAGTCACTACAGGGACAGGTGACCACTTTACAGGGACAGGTGACAGCACTACAGGGACAGCAGGGACCCTCTGGAGGTCCAGCACCACCAGTTGCACCGGAGGAGGCCGGTAGTAGTTCATAGATCAGGTTATGACTAGTTGTTTTGTATATAGCCTACTAAGTATTACGGGTGACTCCCGGCTAGTAGGGCTCTAGGTTTAGGTTGTATTCGTAGCTATTTTTGTTAGCTGGCTAAGTATTATGGGTTTTATACCCAGCTAGCACGGTAGTAGGATTTGTATTTTCATTTCTTGTATCAAGAAACCGTGTATGTTTTCCATGTATATATAGAATGGTGGTATAATGTCAGGAATGTAGTATGTTTTGGTTGTAATCGAATTTATGTGAATGAATGTCGATTATCTATACTAGTGTTGAACTCAGTTCAGTTATATATTTCTCTGTGGGATGTGATCTTGTTTTATTTATCATGTATATGTCATGTCAAGGTTATGATTTTATGAAATCTAACGAGTATTATATTTTCTTGTAATATTGAAGAAAATGGCACCAAAAAGAAAGACAAGGTCAACACCAGAAACAACAACTACCACCACATCTGTCACTAATGCCCAGCTTCAGGCAATGATTGATCAAGGTGTCACTGCTGCACTAGCAGCACGTGATGCAACTAGGAATGGCGATGACATCCATACCTCAGGAACGAGTATCAGGAGGACTGAACACGTTACTCGGGAGTGCACCTATCAAGACTTCATGAAGTGCCAACCTCTGTATTTCAAAGGCACTGAGGGAGTTGTTGAATTAACTCAATGGTTTGAAAGGATGGAGACTGTATTCCGCATAAGCAACTGCTCTGTGGATAATCAGATCAAGTTTTCCACTTGTACTCTTCTCACAGGTGCTTTAACGTGGTGTAACTCCTATGTTAGGATTGTTGGTCAGGATGTTGCGTATGCAATGACTTGGACAGATCTGAGAAAGAAAATGACTGACAAGTACTGTCTGAGGAACGAGATGAAGAAGCTCGAGGTCGAGTTATGGAATTTGAAAGTGAAAGGTACCGATGTGACAGGGTACAATCAACGATTCTAAGAACTAGCACTATTGTGTGTTAGAATGTTTCCTGAAGAAGCGGACAAGGTTGAAAGGTATGTTGGTGGGTTGCCCGACATGATTCAGGGAAGTGTTGTGGCATCGAAGCCAAAAACCATGTTGGAGGCTACAGAAATGGCATCTGAACTGATGGATAAGAAAATCAACACTATCGCTAAAAGGCAGGCTAAAAACAAGCGGAAGTTTGATGACATTTCCAAGAACAACCAGAACCACCCACAACAGAACAAAAGGCAGAACACAAGTAGGGCCTATGCTGCAGGGAACGATGATAAGAGACCGTATGAAGGGCCTAAACCTCTATGTCCTAAGTGCAACTACCATCATGACGGTCCCTGTACACCAAGGTGCAATAACCGCAAGAAGATTGGCCATCTGGCCAAGGACTATAGGAGCCGGCTTGCAACTGCCAACAACAACAACAATAACAACAACAACAACAACAACCGCAACAACAACAACAACAACAACAACCGAAGAGCCCAAGGGGCAAATACCAATGGCATTACTTGCTATGAGTGTAGAGCCCCAGGCTACTTCAAAAGGGACTGCCCACAGTGGAAGAACAAGAATCAGGGAATGATAATGGTGTAGCCAGGGCTTATGCAGTGGGAGTTGCGGGGCAAAACCCAAACAACAACGTTGTGACGGGTACATTCCTCCTAAACAACCGTTGTGCCTCCATATTATTTGATACTGGTGCTGATAGAAGTTTCATATCTACTGCATTGAGTACCTTGACAGATATTATCCCCACTACACTAGATCATGGTTATGACGTTGAATTAGCTGACGGTAGGATAATTGGGGTAAATACGGTATTACGGGGTTGTACGGTGAATTTTCTGAACCATCCTGTTAGCCTCAAAATATTGAGTCAAACATGAAGTTCGTTCATTATGTATTTAAGTCTCGGTCAATCAATTAGTTAACGTTGTAATAGGAAAGTATCGGGAATCAGGCTCGATAGTTAATCTAATATTGTATATGTTTTGGGTTTAATCCCAAGAAAAACCCGAGCCTGGGTCCTAGTTAAATATCCTGCGCGGCATTTAACGCGACGGGGTATATAAACTCTTTTCTATTTAGAAAAGAGTAGTTGTTCATTTTCTAATAATTTTCTTTTCCTATTTTCTCTCATCTCTCTCTCTCTCTCTCTGTCTCTCTCTCTCTCTTTCTCTCTCTTTTCTTTCTCTCTCTACAAAACAACTCATCTCTCTTTCTCCTTTCTAGATCAAATTCATGTATGATATATATGTT
>BQNB010134761.1:0-16043 GCA_026074375.1 Tanacetum coccineum | reverse complement strand
AAATTGTGTTTAATAAGTTAAAACGTTTATAATTTCCGTTGTAGTAAAATTGGCGTAACTTTCGCGTTTCAAGTCCGTTTCTTGCATTTCTTATGTCTACATTTTCGTATTAATACAAGTTATCAATATTTGACATTTTCATATTTTTGGTCCCCTGATGAACAGTACTTTTTACTGTTATAAAGTTATTTTTATAGTTTTAGTTATCGTACAACCCGTAAACGTCGTATTTTATTTGTTATAGCTCCGTTTTTAGCGATTCTTTCGATTACGTTCTTGTTATTGAAAGTCCTATCTATTTATGAGGTTTACAAAAATATATGTTTCTGTCATGAATAGTAACTTTTATAAAAATAGTTTTATAAAAGTATTTATTGTCGTAAACTCGCGTAATTCATAACTCTTTCGTTATTAATTGAAAAATTACGATTCTTATCATTTTGGAATCCTAAAAATATGTACAATCTGTGAAAAATACTAAACTTTCTGTTTTAGAAGTATTTTATAACTTGCTTTTATAAAGTTTATTTTATAAACCGGTATTAACGTAAATCGTGTTTTTATCGTAACTTCTTCGTTATTAATCCGTTTTTCGAGTTTCTTACCTTTTTGGAATCGTCATGAGACGTATTATTTTTATAAAATGTCAAACCCACTGTTAGAAATTCGAAATCCAAACAGCCCCTTTATGTTTAATATGTATACTTTTATATAAAGCTTGTTTTATGTACTTTTTACTTTTGTAAATTACCACAAGTATTTTATACCAAGTATATTATATGTCTTACATATAAATATGTCCATTAGTCCACATATTGTCCAAATGTCCAAGTTAACAAGATTTACAAGTTATTAACATCACATGAAAACATAACTTTCCTTAAGTACTTTAAAAACCCTAATTTGTACATATACATTTTTATACTTAACCAACATGGTACATCACTTATACTTCCATTATATCATAATATTAACAACATCATAACATATGTAAAAGTGTACAAAATGATAATCACAAGTAAAAACTCTTTTTACATGTTTAAAAGTCCTAAATGGTGATTTTTGCTATAAAGAACTAACATATGCATATAAGGATAAATGTAAGAACATAAAGGGTTTTAGTTGACCTTCTTATGATGTATGATGATGAGAAATATAATCTAAACCCTTGTTTAGATTAAAAACCAAAGCTTGCACACTTGAAACCCTAGTTTTCCAATAGAAACCCTAATCTTCCTTTCTTGCTTCAATACTTGTAAATGGTTAACCAAGGCTTGGAAACATCTTAGTATATCTTAGGAATGATGTGTGTATGTGTGTATGCTCTTAGAAAATCAAGGTATGGATTGCTTAAATGGGGGTTTGTTTGTCGTGGCTTATTGAAGGAAAAAAGGAGAGAAAAAAAATGATTTTTCTTAAGTGTTTTTGTGTTGTGTGTTATTGCTTGAAGTATAGGAGTGATATATATATATGAATAAGGACTAGTCAAAGTAGTAAAACAAAGACCAAACTATGAATGGGAGGGGGTGGCCGGCATGGTCCAAATAGGGATGACTAGTGACTTAAATCACTAGTCATGATAGAAGTCTTGTTAAGCCATACTTGCACCATGCCTTAGTTAATTACTTGTGTCTTTGTGTTCCCTAATGTGTATGTGATCCCATGAAAATGAGGATGAATGTTTGCTAGATATTTTACTTGCATAATCCTTGGTAAAAAGAAAAGAATGAAGTATACTTGGCATTTATATGAATGTATAATATGTAAAGATGTATACTAGAAAAATGAATAAGTCTTGACTTATTTCTATAAATAAGGGGCGTCCCATTATATAATTATGGTTAAAGTTTTATAAACTTTGATCATTGGAATTTAAAAAAGGCATTTGTTGAAGAGTAGATTAATTAATGTGGTTCTGGGAATGCCTAAACGTATTTTATCGCGAAACGTAGCCAATTTACCTAACCAATAAAAATAAAATGAACAAAGACCATAATTATTCTCAAAACAATTATTTAATACGTGATTGATGTAAACATTTAATTGCTTGATGCCCGTTTACATTGAATGATCGTTTTTAACTTACGCGATTTTACTTAATACATGAAATTAAAAGCAAACGCGTACAACACGTAAAATAAATAGTAGATTTATTGACGTTGTCAATGACTTGAAAACACGGGATGTTATACCTAGCTTATTTCTTGTTTGATTGAATGTTGATTGTTTGTTGGTTTGATCTGCTTAGACTTGTTTTGGTTGTCTTTCATGTCTTAGTATTGATGTGAACCCCTTTTACTTTAATATAAGATGCCGGTTATTATTTCATGTTTGCTTGGGTATTTTCATGACACTTTGTGTCCCTTATGTTCCATTTAGTTCATGTAGTTTTCTCTATTATGACACTATTGTGTTATGATGATATCCATTCTCGTTACGCCTCGTGTTTCCACCTTGGCAGGGTAGGACAGATTGGTATTAGAGCCAGGTTATAGAGAAGTAGGTGATTGAGCCTAGACTATAACCTAGGAGTCCTTCATATAGATGCATTTTAGGG
The DNA here is from genome assembly GCA_026074375.1 of Tanacetum coccineum. NCBI lineage: Eukaryota > Viridiplantae > Streptophyta > Magnoliopsida > Asterales > Asteraceae > Tanacetum > Tanacetum coccineum. The sequence goes on along the minus strand of BQNB010134761.1, from coordinate 13,486 downwards.
CTTAAGTGTTTGGTGTTATAACTATCATGCTTCCCCCCTAATTTCATATCTTTTATTATCTCCTTTTGCTTAATTTTACTTAGTTATGTTGTTTTCCCCTATCTGATTTGGTATGTGCTATGTTCTTGATATTTTAGCTATGTCTCCCCTTATCCGTAAGAAGTTTCGTTGGGGAACCATTTTCCCAATCGGACTTAAGCGCTATAGAGATCCAAAAAGAGGAGCCAATTAAGAAGGAGCCTCTTATGGAACTAAAGGAGATAGGGTAGTTGATCGCTTGTCGAATGCTCGTAGTAGGCATGGAACCGCGGAGTCTGGTGACTCTTGCGAAGGCTAGTTAACCCATGCGAATTTAAGTCCAACATAAAGTTCTTTTCCGTTCTTTTTACCTCATTGCGTTTCTATTGATTATTTCTTTCAGATATTTCATACTTTGGAGGCGTTGCGAGACTTTCGTTCCTTTATGTCGTTTCAATTTTATCTTTATATAAGTAAGTATTTCTTTGATGGAGCATCCTTTCTGTGTTATATTGGAGTGGTTTAAGATGTGCAATGTAGTATATGTGCTTATATGTATGTTATCATTGAGATGTGTAGTCTTGGAAATAAGTACACGTATGAAAGGATGTGGCGTTTACATTGAACGCAAATTTTTAGCTTACGCGATTTTACTTAAAACATGAAATTACAAGCAAACACATACGACACTAACAGTAAATAGTATATTTATCGACGTCATCAATGACTTGAAAACACGGGGTGTTTTAGATGTAGTGTAAGATGTTGCATTATGTGCGGTTGTATTATGAATAGTTATGAAGTTAGTAAGTTCCCTTCTATCTATCGCCTGTGGATACCCCGGATACCCATTATTGCTACTATTATGATTGTTGGGTTTGTTCATTTACTCAATATGTCGTTTGGATTTTTAACTCTAAGTGTAGCATCCCTTGCTCGTACCATGTTAGTACGGTTGTCCTATCTTTCCTATTTGGCGTCTTGATGAATATTGGTTGTTCGGATCTGCTTCTTTGGATATTGGTGAGTTTCATTGGTTCTTTCGTTGCAATAATTACTCGTATAAGTATCAAAATTTTCTTTTAAGCACTAAGTGTTCCTAACATATTAGTGCGGATTATTACTCCGTTCTTTATATATCCTTTGGTTTTCGTAACATGTTGCGGCATGTTAGTACCGATGCTTTTCAATGGTTGTTCTTTTGAACGTGTGTACGGATGAGTCTTTACGTTCTTCTTTTGGTTCGTAATGTCTTCATGTGAATTTCTCTTGTGCAGGTTCATTTCACTGTTATTCTGACTATATGGTTCCTTGTACTTCCTTTCGCTTTCAAACAATAGAATTGTGTTCGAGTCTTTACAGTATTTTACAATCCCTTTTGGTATTACTATGTCCTTTGTTTGAGTAATATATTTTATATTGATGTCGAGTTATGAAAATTCTTTTGAAGTATATCTTGATGGTGTTTGGGGAAAACTATTCTTGAAATAATTTTAATAATACATTGTGATAAGCACTTTTATATTACTGTCTCTTTATTTTTATGAAAACTATGTTTACAATGAATTTTATGAAAAAAATGTGATATTGGTTGAGTGTCAAACTATGTTTAAGATAATCTTTACATTTTTATATGTTTGTTTTTGATAAATTTTATTTTATGAAAAGTATGTTTAAAATGATTTATATGGGTAAAATGCGATACACCTTTTATATAACTATCTCTTGATTTTTTTATGAAAACCATGTTTAAAACGATTTTTTTTAAAATAATTATATTTAAGATGATTTTTTTATATATTTAAAATGATTTTTTTATTTATTTAAAACGACTGTCTTTATCGTTTCAAACTGAATTTTTATAAAAACAGTATTTAGTTGGTTCCTTTGAGTAAAGTCGATTATTAGTATAAGAAATCTATCTTTCTCATTTATCAATCTTGAAACGTATTATTATCCGATATGTGTTCCTTTTGTCTTGGTACGCTTTGTTGACTCTTTTGTTTGCGTTTCCTATCGTTATAGATACTCTATCCTTTTCTTTTAAGGATTCTTATGAAATATGATTCACATCTATTTGCACCTGTGAAACCACTTGTATATTTTCTATCCCTTGATTTGATATTCGTTTGCTACCCTATTCGATAGTTCGTAACCCTTAGAATTTGTTTGATATACGTTTTATTCGACCAAATCACTCTTAGGGGGAGCACCTGTGTTGTTCAAGAAGAAGGACGGTTCATTTCGATTGTGCATAGACTATTGAGAGTTGGATAAGTTGGCCACCAAGAATCTCCCCAGGATCAACGACTTGTTCGACCAGTTACAAGTTTCGCGTTATTTCTCTAAGATAGATATTCGTTCGGGTTACCATCATTTAAGGCTACATGGAGAAGATAATCCCAAGACGGCATTTAAGACGTGATATGGACACTTTGAGTTTACGGTATGCCTTTTGGGGTAACCAATGCACTAGCGGTTTTCATGGACTTGATGAACCGGGTGTGTAAGCCATATTTAGACAAGTTTTTCATTGTGTTTATAGATGATATATTGATATACTCAAAGTCTAAGGAGGATCACAAGGTTCATTTGAAGTTGTTGTTAGAGCTGCTGAAGAAGGAGAAGTTGTTTGCCAAGTTTTCCAAGTATGAATTCTTGCTACAAGAAGTGCATTTTCTCAGGCACATGGTTAACAGCAATGATATTCACGTGGACTCTAGTAAGATAGAAGCAATAAAGAGTTAAAAAGTACCTAAGACGCCATCCGAGATATGATCATTCTTAGGATTGGCAGGTTACTATTGACGTTTCATCGCGAATTTTTCTAAGATTGTTAAACCCCTTACTTCACTGACGCAGAAGAGTCGGAAGTATGAGTGGGGCAGGGAACAAGAAGAAGCTTTTCAGACTTTAAAGGACAATTTGTGTAATTCACCAATATTTTCATTGCATGATAGACCAGAAGACTTTGTAGTTTACTGCGACGTGTCAAATCAAGGATTAGGTTGTGTACTCATGCAAAGAGGCAAGGCAATCGCATATGCATCACAAAAATTAAAGATCCATGAGAAGAATTATACAACACACGACCTAGAATTGGGAGCAGTAGTGTTTGCTCTTAAGACATGGAGGCATTACTTGTACGGAACGAAGAGTGTCATCTATCCGGATCATAAGAGTCTTCAACACATATTCGATCAGAAGGAGTTGAATATGCATCAAAGGAGATGGATTGAGTTATTCAGCGACTATGAGTGTGAGATTCGCTACCATCCAAGTAAGGCGAATGTAGTAGCTGATGCCTTAAGTAGGAAAGAGCTAGTGAAACCTAAATGTGTACGAGCAATGGCTACGACCATTCAGTCCGGAGTTAAAATAATGATACTGGCATCCCAGGGTGAGGCGTTCAAGGAAGAGAACGTGTTACCAGAAAGATTACACGGATTAGACCAGCAGATGGAATGGAAAGAAGATGAGAGCTTATACTTTATGGATCGCATATGGGTTCCGTTAGTGGGAGGTGTGAGAACCATAATCATGTACAAAGCTTTTAAGACTAGGTACTTTGTGCATCCGGGAGCGGATAAGATGTACCATGATCTTTGAGATATTTATTGGTGGCCGGGTATGAAGAGGGATATCGCTACGTATGTTAGTAAATGTTTAACTTGTTTGAAAGTAAAGGCTGAGCATCAAAGGCCTTCGGGTTTATTGCAACAACAAAAGATACCCGAGTGGAAATGGGATAACATCACTATGGATTTGATCACAAAGTTACCTAGGTCGAAGAGTGGGCATGATACTATATGGGTAGTAGTCGATAGACTGACCAAGTCAGCCCATTTTCTGGCAACAAGTAAGGATTACAGTATAGAGAAGTTGGAAAGGTTGTACATCGATGAGATCATCGAACGGCATGGAGTGCTTGTGTTGATTATTTCAGATCGAGATGGACAGTTTACATCACGTTTCTAGCAAACATTACAGAAAGCCTTAGGGACGCGATTGGATATGAGTACGACTTATCATCCTCAGACGGATAGACAAAGTGAGCGTACAATTCAAACATTGGAGGATATGTTAAGAGCGTATGTGATCGACTTTGGTGGCAGTTAGGATGTCCACCTACCGTTAGCTGAATTTTCTTATAATAATAGTTACCATTTGAGTATTCGATGTGCTCTGTTCGAAGCACTGTATGGAAGGAAATGTAGGTCGCCCGTTCTGTGGGTTGAAATTAGAGAAAGCAGGTTGACTAGACCCGAATTGATGCAAGAGACGACTGATAAGTTAGTCTTGATAAAGGAAAAGCTTAAAGCGGTAAGAGATCATCAAAAGAGCTATGCTGATAATAGGCGCAATCCACTAGAGTTTGAGGTTAGGGATCGAGTGTTACTGAAAGTGTCACCTTGGAAAGGCGTAATACGTTTTGGAAAGAAAGGTAAGTTGGCACCAAGGTATGTGGGACCATTTGAAATCCTTGAAAGGATCGGCCATGTAGCTTATCGGTTAAGATTGCCCAAAGAGTTGAATAGCGTGCACGACACATTTCATGTGTTGAATTTGAAGAAGTGTTTGGCGGATGCAAATCTGCATGTGCCACTAGATGAGATCAAGACTGACAAAACCCTTCGTTTTGTTGAGAACCTCGTAGAAATTATGGACCGTGAGGTTAAGAGTTTGAAACGTAGTAAGATTCCAATCATTAAAGTTCGTTGGAATTTAAAGCGTGGCCTTGAGTTCACGTGGGAATGTGAGGACCATATGAAAGCTAAGTATCCCCGATTGTTTGTTGACTGTGTTGTTGTACCTACTAGTTAAATTTCGGGACGAAATTTCCTTAAGGATGGGATACTGTGACAACCGTGACTTGAGCAAGTTAGTCAAACCGTTAGAGTTAACTAAAGTATTTATATGTGTTATAATAGAGTGCTTATGTGACCTTATATGAGTATATGATATCAATCCGTGATGTATGTTCATCTTATTGTAATTGAGTTGTGGTTTTGGTAGCAATTTAATTTCATTCACATTTTGTGACAATGGAAATGATAGCTTGATTTTATGCGTTGTCGTGTTATTTGGTGAATAATTATAGTATGAGCATAAGAGTATATAATGTGTTTCTAGGTTTGAGTTAAGTCTAGTATTTAAATCAATTAGCGTATGTTTTATAATTGGAAGTAATGTTTTAAAATGAAATTTATAAATTGTAAGTTTAAAACTCGTTTTTATTTAAAAGGTTTTCAAATTATTAAAGGGTTTTTATAAAAACATTTGAAATTAAAGGGGGTAAATATTTTGTATTAATAATAAATAAAAATAAAAATAATAAAGGGGTGTTTATTCGGTGGTTATAGGAAAAGAAAAAGAAATAAAATTTGATTACAATTAGGAGTCTTGGCATTATAAATACAAAAACAATAAATCCCTAAATCATTTTTTTCTCTCCTCTCTCTTTTGTTCGGCTGAATCCCTCAAGAAAGAAAAATAAATATATTTTTTAATCAAGAACCTAGGTGGTGATTCGTGTGGTATCGAGTAAAGGTTTATGTATGATCTTAATTAAGTTTTTGTTTAATCTTTCTATAATTAGTAACTTTAATTGATGATATAATTAGGGTTCATAATTTTTTTGTAAATTAACGATATAAAACTATATAGGAGTGTTCGGGATTAGATTTAGAGCATGTGAGTGTAAACGGTTTAGGTTAGATCGCGTTAAATTGAAAGTTAGGGATGGCAAAATTTTGGGTCATGTTGATTGAATGATATCTCAATGATAAAAACGAGTTTTAGGATGAATCTTGTGCTAAAAATATTAGTCTTGTCAATTTTGGGTTGATTTCGGGTGAGTAAACCCATACTTAAAAGTTTGAAATTGAGGTTAGATAAAAATCAAAGGTCATATTTTATGTGTCTATTAACTCCAGCTCAAAGCACAAGTCTTAATTTATTGTCTAAGTATTTTTAGAAAAATCAAACTTTTTGGTGTGCGTTCAGATCCGAATTTGAGTACTTTGTGATGTTGAATTTATATAAAATAGTTAGGTTTAATGTTATTTTTTCTAAAAAATCACTATAGTTCATAACCCATTGGGAAGGTAGGTAATGAAAGGGGAAAAGTCAATTTGGTGATTCAGTATTTTATTTATGGTCATAAAGTGACTACAAAATTCTACCGAAAAACTGGAAAACAGGAATAAATGATTAAAGATATTTAGAGTATAAGTGAGATTTGGGAAGTATGGTAAAAAGTTTATAATCATAATATAAACTTAGTAGTCCATCAATTGATTGTTACATCGTCTTGGGCATTTAGCCTAATCGCATGTAACATGGGTTTTATTTGTGTTTAGTTGATTGCAAGGATATTGTAAAGTAGTTGTGCATCAGGTGAGTTTCATAGTCCCTCTTTTTACATTGTTTTTAAATTGGGATGTAAATGATGAAAATGTTTTGAAATGTTTTAATTGTTGTGGTTATGTGGTTTAATTGATGCATGGACATTTATGTGGCTATTATATGATATGTGTTAAATGTTTATGTGTAGTTGGATCGGAGGGTAACGTTCTTACCCATGCTGTGTGATTTGGATCGGAGGGTAACATTCCTACCCATTACTGTGTGATTCCAATCGGAGGGTAAAGTTTCTACCCATTACTATGTGATTCCGATCGGAGGGTACCCAATTCTGTGTGATATTTTGGTGTAGCTTGGATCGTGGGACACGTTCCGTCCTGATTGTGGTTGTTTTGTATGTATGCATGTTAGCTTATATAATTGCTAGCCTAACTATCCTGCCATGTTCTGTTTTATTAATCACAGTAATTGATTGAAAGTTTGAATTGCGTGTTGTAAACCTATGACTCTCACCAACCGCTGTGTTGACGTTTTTAAGCATCATTTTCAGGTGAGCATCATGAGGATCTTAAGAATAAGAGGAGTGGCTAGAGAGACCACAGGTTGCTTGCGGAGTTTAATCTCCTAGTTTATTTCTTGCATGAATGGATATTAAATGTTGTTGATTTGAACTGCTTAGGTTTATTTTGGATGTTTTGCATGTCTTAGTATTGACGTAAACCCCCTTTTGCTTTAATACAAGACGCCAGTTATCTTTTATGTTTGTTTGGGTATTTTCATGACACCTTGTGTCTATACCTTGGTTTCTTTTATGCATTGTAGTTCTCTATATAGACACCATTGTGTTATGATGATATCCATTCTCTATATAGACACCATTGGCGGGGTATGACAGATTGGTATCAGAGCCTCAGGTTATAGAGAAGTAGTGGTTGAGCCTAAACTATAACCTAGGAGTCCTTTATATAGTTGCATAATAGGATATGTGTGTGCTATAGTTCATATACTTTTCATTTTCTTTCTTTTCTTTGAGTTTAAATCGACCTACGGGCTACTCAATATCAGAAGATCCAGATGAGGAGCCAATTGAGGAGGAGCCTCTTGAGAAACCGAAGAAGGAGGGATAGTTAGAGGACTCGCAGGAAGAGGCCGACTCAGATCTCTTGTCGGATGCTCGTAGTAGGCTTGGACACGCAGAGTCGGGTGACTCTTGCGAAGGCAAAGTCTAACCCAAGCGAGGCCCAAGTTTATCTCGTCTTTTACCTTGACACGTTGCTATCGATAATTTCTTTCAGATATTACGTATTTTTGGGCTCTTTGAACCGTCGTTTTCTTTCTGTCGTTTTCAATTTTATTTTTATATAAATAAATATTGCTTGGATGTAGCATAGTTTCTTAGACATAACATTGATTGGTGATTCTAAATCAATGTAGGCTTGTCTTTTAAGGAAGTGACCTATTTTGCAAGAAATCTTAATGTTGTTTAAATTTTCGGTTCTTATTTTTTCCTTTACCCAAGATGGTTTGGGGTATTTCAAAAGCCACTCGTGATATTTTAATTCCTCCATGGTAGGGAAGGTATCAAAATATTCCATTTTGTTTGACCTGTCAAATGAGTTAATGATCTTGCTATCCACTGCCATACTTTATGTTTTTCTTTTTCCTTAGGGTCACGTAACTCCTTATTAGGGGTGGGAACAAGATGGATTCGATTCTCCATAGTTGGAAGATTTGAATACGTCAATGGAAGTTACGAACTAAACACACAAGAAGGATGACTATATGGAAAGCTATGTGTGGATATTAAATTCGTACTTGAAAGGGATGCAAAGAAAGTAAATACTAAGCTAAACTATGATCAAAACCTAACTATTCCCCAGGTGGCGACACCAAAAACTTGACGTGCGGTCATCGTAGGACTTCTACACAAGAAGTTTTACAACTCCCTAGGCAGTGCACATAATCGGTGTTGAAGTGTTGACTAGTTATAGGCAAAAGACTCGGGGTTTGTTTATCGTTCATAGGGATAGGTTGGGAAGGCTTGATCACGGTCTAACAGAATTCTAAGGGTTGAGGGAAGATTCTTTTTGTATTTTTTTATTTTTATTGAAAGCAAGTAAATCATATAATTGAGAGAGCGGTTGGTTTTGACTATTTAAACTAAATATATTTCTAAACTACTGGTGATAACAATAAGATAAAAGACTGTGGTTTATTTAATAATGTTTTCTCCCTTATATGCTTCTCCTGTGTTGTTGCCTTGTCACACTTGTGATGATCTATGTAACTATTTCCTAAAGCATGAACGAATTACACAACCCGCCATCTACTTAGTATGCCGCTAGTGCAACGCACATGCAAGGTAGTATAAAGACTATTACACGGCCCCTATGAGTTTACTGAGTGCATGTGAAATACATTAAAAGTGGATCAACCATATTAGGGGGCAAGGTAGTAAGAAGACTGTTACCCGATGGTATCCTTTCTACACAATCACGTTTCCTTATACCTATCAACAGCGGATATATGACAAAAGCTAGTGTTTCTAATACATAACGTGCACATTCCATCACAGAAGCAACACACTAAGATCTACATTTCTAGGTTTTATAACAATCTTAAATAAAATAATATAGGTTTAGTCAAGCATATGGTAAGATAAAGCTAAAGAACAATAAATTCAAGCAACACATAGACATATTTGAATGATTAAGTAAACTTTAATTGATTATAAATACATGATTTAGAAGAAGTACATTAGGGCTTTTTAGGCCCAAACTCGTTCCCCTACAGCTGCTAAACGAAATCTAGGGTTTCATACCCTCTTTGTATTCTAAGTTTCACACTTTAAAACCCTAAATTGGGTTTGTATAATAGAAAAATGACGCGATGACGTCATGTTTAGACTTTGAAGGACAATTTGTGTAATGCACCAATATTGTCATTGCCTGATGGACCAGAAGACTTTGTAGTTTACAGTGACGCGTCAAATCAAGGATTAGGTTGTGTACTCATGCAAAAAGGCAAGGTAATCGCCTATGCATCACGACAATTGAAGATTCATGAGAAAAATTATACAACACTCGACCTAGAATTAGGAGCAGTAGTGTTTGCACTTAAGACCTGGAGGCATTACTTGTACGGGACGAAAAGTGTTATCTACACGGATCATAAGAGTCTACAGCATATATTTGACCAAAAGGAGTTAAATATGTGTCAACAAAGATGGATTGAATTGTTTAGTGATTTCGACAGTGAGATTCGCTATCATCCGGGAAAGGCTAACGTAGTAGCTGATGCCTTAAGTAGGAAAGAGCGAGTGAAACCTAGACGTGTACGAGCAATGGATATGACCATTCAGTCCGGAGTTAAAAGAATGATACTGGCAGCCCAGAGTGAGGCGTTAAAGGAAGAGAACGTGCCAGAAGAAAGATTACACGGGTTAGACCAGCAGATGAAACGGAAAGAAGATGAGAGTTTATACTTTATGGATCGTATATGGGTTCCGTTAGTGGGAGGTGTAAGAACCATAATCATGGACGAAGCTCATAAGACTAGGTACTTTGTGCATCCAGGAGCGGATAAGATGTACTATGATCTTCGAGATATGTATTGGTGGCTGGGTATGAAAAGGGATATCACTACGTATGTTAGCAAATGTTTAACTTGTTCGAAAGTGAAAGCTGAGCATCAAAGGCCTTCGGGTTTATTGCAACAACCTGAGATACCCAAGTGGAAATGGGATAATATCACTATGGACTTTATCACGAAGTTACCTAGGACGAAGAGTGGGCATGATACTATATGGGTAATAGTCGATAGACTGACCAAGTCAGCTCATTTTCTGGCGATACGTGAGGATTACAGTATGGAGAAGTTGGCAAGGTTGTACAGTGATGAGATCGTCGCACGACATGGAGTGCCTGTGTCGATTATCTCAGATCGAGATGGACAGTTTACATCACGATTCTGGCAAACATTACAGAAAGCTTTAGGGACGCGATTGGATATGAGTACGGCTTATCATCCTCAGACGGATGGACAAAGTGAGCGTACAATTCAGACATTGGAAGATATGTTAAGAGCGTGTGTGATCGACTTTGGTGGCAGTTGGGATGTTCACCTACCGTTAGCTGAATTTTCTTATAATAATAGTTACCATTCAAGTATTCGATGTGCTCCGTTTGAGGCACTGTATGGAAGGAAATGTAGGTCTCCCGTCCTATGGGCTGAAATTGGTGAAAGTAGATGATTGGACCGGAATTAGTGCAAGAGACGACTGATAAGGTAGTCTTGATAAAGGAAAAGCTCAAAGCTGTAAGAGATCGTCAAAAGAGCTATGCTGATAATAGGTGTAAGTTACTAGAGTTTGAGGTTGGAGATCAAGTGCTACTGAAGGTGTCGCCTTGGAAAGGCGTGATACATTTTAGCAAGAAAGGTATAAGTTGGTCAGCAGCCCAAGTGTTATGTTTAGTTGACATTTGAGATTTCTTTGAAAGGTTCGGTCCTATAGCTTATTGATTAAGATTGCCCGAGGAATTGAGTAGCGTGCACGACACATTTCACGTGTCGAATTTGAAGAAGTGTTTGGCGGATGCAAATCTGCATGTGCCACTAGATGAGATTAAGGTTGACAAAACCCTTTGTTTTGTTGAGGAACCCGTAGAAATTATGGATCGCGAGGTTAAGAGTTTGAAACGTAGTAAGATTCCAATTGTTAAGGTTCGTTGGAATTCAAAACGTGGCTTTGAGTTCACGTAGGAACGTGAGGACCATATTAAAACTAAGTATCCCCGATTGTTTGTTAACCGTGCTGTTGAACCTACTAGTTAAATTTTAGAACAAAATTTCCTAAAGGAGGAGATACTGTGACAACCGTGACTTCAGCAGGTTAGTCAAACCATTAGAGTTGACTAAAGTATTATTATGTATTATATTTGTATGCTTATGTGATCTTATATGAGGATTTGATATCAATCCATGATGCGTGTTCATCTATTAGTGATTGAATTTTATGGTTTTGTATACGCTATTTTTATTTCAGATTAATATTTTGTGACAACGAAAATGAAAGCATGATTTTATGCGTTATCGTGTAATTTGGTGAATAATTGATATATGAGCGTAAGTGTATATAAGGTATTATTAGGTTTTAGTTAAGTCTAGTATTTAAATTAATTAAGCGTAGGTTTTTTCTAAATTAGGAAAGTAATTTATAAAATGAAATTTATAAATAGTAAGTTTAAAACTAGTTTTTTATTTATTAAAGTAGGTTTGCTAAAATTAATATGTAGGTTTTGTTATTATGAGAATTAGTATAAGAAAATAAAGGGGTAAATATGTATTTATTAATAAAAAAATAAAAAATAAAAGGGGTGTTAGTCGGCCGGTTTTAAAGAAAAAAAAGGAAACAAAGTTTGAGTTAAATTAGGATTATATTTAGTATATAAATACAAATTTAATAAATCCCTAAATAACTTTTTCTCTCCCTCTTTTGTTGTTCGGCCGATCCCCTCAAGAAGAAAAAAAATTATTTATTTTATCAAGAACCAAGGTGGTGATTTAATGGTAATCAAGTAAAGGTTTAGGTACGTTTCAATTAAGTTTTTGCTTAATCTTTTTATAATTAGTAACTTTAACTGATGGAATAATTAGGGTTCATAAATTTTCTGTAAATTAATGATATAAAACTATATGGGAGTGTTCGGGATTCGATTTAGAGCATGTTGGTGTAAACGGTTTAGTTTAGAACGCGTTAGATTGAAAGTTAGGGTTTGGCAGAATTTTGGGTCGTGTTGATTGAATAATAACGAGTTTTGGGTTAAATCTTGTGCCTAAATTGAAGTTCAGAGAGTCTAGTTTCCAAAAAGTCCGGCCCCAAAAGGTTTTGAGGTCGGAAAGTTAGTCAAATAATTTTAGCAAGAAAAGTTGTCAAAACAGTAAATTCGGGTAAGATTTGGGTCTGATTTCAATGAGTAAAACCCCTACTTAAAGTTGAATTGAGGTTAGCCAAAAATTAAAAGTTATATTTTATGTGTCTATTAACTCCAGCTCGAAGCACAAGTATTAATTCATTGTCTAAGTATTTTTAGAAAAATCAATCTTTTTGGTGTGCGTTCAGATCTGAATTTCAGTACTTTGTGATGTTGAATTTTTATAAAATAGTTAGACTTAATATTATTTTTTCTAAAAAATCACAGTAGTTCATAACCCATTGGAAAGGTAGGGAATGAAAGTGGAAAAATCAATTTGGTGATTTAGTATTTTATTTGTGGTCATAAAGTGACTATAAAATTCTACCGAAAAACTAGAAAACAAGAATAAATAATTAAAGGTATTTAGAGTATATGTAAGTTATGGGAAGTTTGGTGAGGGGTTTATAATCATAATATAAATCTAGTAGTCCATCAATTGATAGTTACATCGTCTTGGGCATTTAGCCTAATCGCGTGTAACATGAGTTTTATTTATGTTTAGTTGATTTCAAAGATATTGTGAAGTGGCTGTGCATCAGGTGAGTTTCATAGTCCTATTTTTATGTTTTATTGGGATGGAAATGATGAAAAATATGTTTTGAAATGTTTTATCGCTGTGATTATGTGTTTTAAATTGCTTTTGGACATTATATGGCTATTATATGACTATGTGATACATGTGTTATTTGGGATCGAAAGAGGTACGCTTACCTCATACTTCATGATTATTGGATCGGAGGGGTATGCCTACCCATATTGTGTTGGTTATTGGTGTAGTATATTAGTAATCTTTAACAACAAGAACTAGAGAGAGAGAAATTAGGAAGGAAGGGAGTATTTCTAGTGAGAGAAAGTAAGAGAAAAGAAATGCATTAACTATGTGAAATTACAACCAACCAACCACCTCTCCAAGGCATGGAGAGGTGTTTTTATACTTACAAGGGGCAGATGGGCCTTGGCTTGATGGGCTTATCCATGGGCCTTGGTCTAACTACTTATGTAAGTTTCCAAAAATTACTTAACGAGCTAACGACTGTTATCTATGGATGTGACCGACACTTTCGTGTTCCTAACAATCTCCCCCTAAGGGAGGTCACTCCATTTTACAAAATTTAAACCTAGCATAC
>BQNB010134759.1:0-18265 GCA_026074375.1 Tanacetum coccineum | reverse complement strand
GTGGGATATCAAGGTGGTGGAATGATTTCTTGGTACAAGCACCATCCATGGTCATCAGTTTTTGTGTATGTGTGTGTGTGTTTACACCTTTTAAAGGTGTTTTAGTGTGTGTTATTGCGAATAGTTAAAAGGGGTGATATATATAGGTGGTTTTTGGCTTGGGAAAGATCTCGAGAGAGAGGATATGTGACCTGGAGGGTTTGAGATGTGGGGTAAGGCCAGTAGTGCGTGGCGAAATAGTATTAGAGGTGGGCATGCAGGTTTATATATGTGGCAGCTCGAAAATGAGGCTCTTACATGCAATATTTATTTTTGTTTATCTTTCTATATTTTGCATCTTTCACCTAAATTTCATAAAGTCGTTCGTATTTATTGAGTTGCACCTCTTTGGGTTTTACTATTCTTAGTTTCTTACTTGTGGTGCAGGTGGTATATATTCACCGATATCCAGATGTAATTATAAATTAATATAATTAGGTTATTGAAATAGGATAATACATGTGAAGGCTAAAGTATAAAAACCAAGGTATTTAAGATCGAGATTTTATTTAGGATCTTTTTCGTTTTTATAAAATTGAGATTGAAAATCGGATCATAATCTTAAGATCTTATCGTAATATTATTTTCTTAATAGTTTTTGTATCATTTTACAAATCTACGAATTATTATATATCATAAACACAAAATTAAATGAATATTTTATAAAAATGTTATCATAATTTATGAGTATGGAATTTAAAAAAAAATTAACATGTCCTTTTTTAAATTTAAAAAAACACAATCCATATCTCTGTATTTTTAATTTGTGGTCAAGAAAAGTAAGATTAGATCGGATTAAATCTTAAGATCAAATAGTTAAGATCAAGATCGTATCCTACACGATCTTAAGCTTGCAAAATGTAAGATCAGGGATTTTTTTTTTGCTTTGCAGTATCGTTAAATCATAAAATCTTAAAATCAAAATTTTTGTACATGTTAGAAATTTTGCAATTAGTTAGAAATTTTGCAACTGATTTGCAACTGGATGATAGATTTTTTAGAATTTTTTTGAATAAAACAAGGAAAACAACACAAATATCATTTATTAGAGATTTACTTACCATAATTTTTAGCAACACTCTAAATCTGTAAAACATGGACTCGTGTAATCCTTAAGAATGTCGAAACAACAAGATCACCAAGAGAAAACTCATGAAATTTGGAAGTCCGTCGTCGATGACATAGCCAAACAAGGGAAGATCCTTGTAAACTCAAACCACCATTTCAGCGATACAAATTACTTAATCAAACATAATTAAAGTGAACGATTTACTAAAGTTTGAAACCTTTTCGATTTAACCAAGAATCGAGTAGGATTGGAAATGGATCGGTGTTCTTGATATGCTAGAATAAAGGGTTAGATTGTTTTAGGTATTGTATGTATCATTACGGTTACTATTTATATTTAAGGAAATGGACCGTCTAAATATGTAATGACTAGTGACTTTTATCCGTTATTGTTTCCATATGTATATATAACGAGGTTATTGAAGCCACATGTTGCGCTTGCGGTGTAAAGTTTACACTTTTATGTTAATAGTGTTTGAGACATTCAACTCACCTAAGCTAAGAACCATATACTCAAATTTGGCCCATGACATGACGCAACAAGGCAAAGGGACCGTTACAACCCGCCTAGGAAACAACTTCATAGGCCAAAAACGAATAAAGGAAAGCCTTGCGAACACGCCCAGGCAGTCATCGAACTGGAAACTTCTCCCAGAAACTATCACAACTGACAACACATGTAACTACCTCATTCGACTATGAGGTAATGCTACGAATTATGCGCTGAGCACATGTAAACGTTCATGGAGCAGACCACGGACGAAAAATCCCCAAGGAGGTAACTCCATATGTCCTTAATGTATCCTCCCTCGGATGTCCACCACGTAGACCGTCCTAGACCCTCAGTTGGCATTGAGAGAGACGCACGTAACCCTAAATGTATTTGTGGAAACTGTAGAGGGGGGTGAATACGTTTCCATTAAAAAACTTTAAGATCAAGGATTAAATCACTCTTCTACCGGCGGTCCCATATATATATGGGGGCCGCCAAGTATATCAGGGGGCCGCCTGATTTATGGGACCGCCTCCAGAAGAGGTTTTTGGACTAGATCTTTTGTATCAAATCACCAATCAAGTTTGACGCAATATGAGAAGTGTCGATCATAGGTTTATAATACCTAAAGCATATTCTAACAATATAACCACACTTATACTATTTAGCACAAAGAGCTACATAACTTTAACTAACAAGATATACATAACCATTCACACAATCATGAGCACAATGCAAGTATAAAAGTAAAGCAATAAATGTAAATAAATAAGTAAAGCGAAGGGTAAAAGAAAATGCAAACCGACACGATGATTTATAGTGGTTCGGTCACGAAGCTCCTCTTCGCCCTACTCCACTCCTCGAGTATCCAACTCGAGAGTTACTTCACTAATCAACAAGCTCCCTTTCGGCGGAGAAAACCTTATACCAATGCTTACATTATTTTCAACAAAAATATTTATGGTCAAAGTTAAGGAAAAAAGACTTAAAAGATTCCATTGTGGACACTTAATATGGGACGGAGGGAGTAAGTAAAGCAAAGGGTAAAAGAAAATGCAAACCGACACGATGATTTATAGTGGTTCGGTCACGAAGCTCCTCTTCGCCCTACTCTACTCCTCGAGTATCCAACTCGAGAGTTACTTCACTAATCAACAAGCTCCCTTTCGGCGGAGAAAACCTTATACCAATGCTTACATTATTTTCTAACGGACTAAGCTAGATTCGAGTTCCTTCGGGTACAACCAAACCAGTTATGTTTTATGGCCCAACATAACAACCTTGTGATTATGGCTAAACACATAAACCGCTGCGCTTACATTATTTTACAGATACTAAACAATGTTCGAGGTCCCATAATCCTTTTAGCTAGAACCAATGCTACCACTCACATGAAATTTTAAGGCCTAAAATACTAACCAACCCACAATCAACCATCCAAATATATACATCATTTTGGATCTACACACTTACTAAAGATTAGAAGACATAGACTCGGATTCTATATATAACAAATGTTGATAAATGGACTAAGCTAGCCTACATAACTTCGATCTGAGATATGCCCGAGTTCTTCCTTATCACTTGAGGAAAAAGGAGGAACGGATAGAAAGATTTGATCATAACATATAGAACAAGAATAACCAAGATTGCATGATCAAAATTTAGAGAGTATTTAGTGAGAAACCTAAAGAGAGAAGAACTAAAAGAATATTTGCAAAAGAGTTATAAATCAGTTGGAAATGACCCACTAATTTATAAGACTAAAATTCTGATAGGGTCTGGCAACGGTGGTCCCGGCGCCACCGAGATATATTAGGGGGGCCGCCGACCCATAAGGGGGCCAGCCACTAGACTACGCTCAACTTTGTGGTCTTTTGTGGGGAAGGTTGGTATCTGTATAGAAGCGTCATTTTGGGGGGAAAACCCCCCACCAGATTTCAAATTGTATATTTAAATAAAACATTTCTTTATTTAAAAGTATTTGTGTTTATTTATTTATTTGAAAATAATTTTGTAGAAATGTAATGGTTACGAAAAAAATATTTTTCTTTGATCATCCCTAACAAGTTTAATTTGTTTTACATACCTATGTGATTTACAACGGGTGCAAACAAATGTCAGTGTGTATGCAGACATGAGACATCGAGTGTATTTGTTGATGCATGTATGCATTGATGATTTGTGATTACGAGTAACTTGCGTACTTTACGTTATGTATTACAAGTTACATGTTTGTCATCACCAAAACATAAAAAGATCGTATAGATTAAATATCGTAATATTTGCACTAATAGTATTCCTAAAAATACAAGACCATTTCCTTGAAATGGTCTTAGACTACTCAGGCTAATCACAACCAAATTCTCTATTCTCTCCCTGAGAATAGACGAACACTCTTAATAGTCATCGTGCGTGTTATCCCGACTCTTGACTTCGTTCATACCTCGGGATCCTTATCGAACATGGAAAAGCAAACAATCGACTATCCCAACCCTTAATACATACCATACGTAAGCATGGCATCATCCGTGGTATACGCCACAAAATAGCCACTATCTTCGCCTTTTCTCGTTCATCGAAAAAAGTGTATTTTCACTAGAAAACCAAAACCCTCACTGTTTTTAACTTTCCAAAATCCGAAAACCTTGTTTTCAAATATTTCGTCACCGAAAAACCAAAAAATGTCAACTGTTTTTTTCTTTTCCAACATCGGAAAATTTAAGTTTCATTTTATAGTCACATGAAAACATTTTTTATACAAAACTTAGCTATATTTCGAAGAAATACAAAACAAAAGTTTTAATGTAAAACCCTCATTTTCAAGGGACAAGCCGAAACCCTCTTTTTCGTAAAAAGACAAGAAAACTTTACATTGCCTTCACAAAACCTTGTTTCTTACAAAAACTTAGATGCATATGTTGGAATAACTGGCATGAATGAAGTTGCAAGAAACTTCACCAAGGAAAGACAAAGAGTGGCTAAACCATGTCATGAAGTCTACATAACAAGTAAGATTGTGCATTATATTGATGTTGACGCTGATTCTTTCAGAATAGAAGGATTCATTAACTATTTTTTCATAAGAGATAATGGCTTGGCTTATCGATTCACTGAAGCTGATTATCATAACCTTCATACTCAAGACATTGACGACATGTACCACTCTAGCATAAGTTACTTATATACACAGGGAAATGATCAAGACATCAAAGATTTACTGAAAATCTTTATGAGGTCAAATGTAACGGTGGTTCATGTCGAAGACTTCCAAAATATGAGTAGAAAGCGTACAGAGAAAGGTAAATTTGACTCCTCCCATGCTTACCTTCCCAAGGATTCATCAGTTAAAGTCATGGTCATGAATTGAATAACCAAGCTTTGATTTTGGTATCATGTATGTGACAAATACAAAAGAAAAGAAGTTGATGTGAAGGGATGAACCAATGAAGTTTAGTACAAGGACATTAAGATGGGTTCAAGAGAATGTAACCCATGTGCTAGATCAAGATTTTCGTATGCTGACAAGAATTGAAAATGATGATCTGAAAAACATTGCTTGGATTAGTTTCTTAGTACATTGAAGAAAGGCTTAGGCTCCGAGGATAATGGAAGCGCATGGAAAAATGTCTTAGATATCAAAGCTAAGCACACAAGTTGCCTACACATTAAAGACATGCATGATCTACCCTTAGGGGGAGATTGTTAAGACACAAAAAGTGTAAATCACTAGTGTAGGGTCTCCTATGTAATATTGTAATAATGATATTATGTTATAGTAGTTGTTGGTGCTAACCTCCTACCATCACATCACTTGTATAGATGTGAGGGAAATGGACATTCGAGGTTCGCATGCTTGGTTGTAATGGGTATAAATACCTCCTATCACATGGGAAATGAGGTGATTGTCAATATAATATTCCTTATACGAGGATTTCTCTCTATTTATCTATCTTTCTCTCTCTAGCTTAGAAAGTGTCCACAACCACCCTCTCTCTAGATTTGCCACGTATTAGCATAATATTGGTTCCTATAACATAGGTCAAAATAGGTGGATCTTAAGGTTTCATATTCATTACCAACCAGCACGGGCATAATGCTACAATTGAAGCTTCAATCTTTTCATCAAAATCTTGAATTATTCATTCAGTCCTCTCGCACAAAGAACTATATATAATTGTTTCATGGGTTAAAAGTAAGACGGGTCTAAAAGTTATTTTTTGTGACAAAGATCACAACCACAAAAATTCTAAGAGAAACGTTGTTTAGAAAGAAGTCATTCACAGACTTTAAGTGTTTTTACATGTTCATCCCCTGTTGAACCTTTTTTTCCTCTTTATTTCCTCGCAATTTAACATTTGACAAACATTAAGTATCTTAAATTTTTAATCATTTTACTGTTTTTTATAAGACATGTCCATTGTTTCTTATCCTTTATTATCATAAATCAATTCTTAGAGCTAGCCCACCTATCAAACGGGCCTTAGAGTTAGTTTTTTATATTTCTAGATGAGTTTGCTCCACTATCCTGAATGACTCAGGAGTGGCTCTGTTACCACTTGTAACACCCCGTTTTGAGGGATGGGGGGATGATTGTGAAACCCTAGGCGATAGTAATGAGGATAGTGAAGCTGCTGAGGCTAGGATGGCCTAAGATGAGAATGAGGATGGTCCAAGGCGACCCCTCAACATGAGCTTTACTGATAGTCTCCGAGTCATGGATGATAGACTCGGTAATATTGATCAGAATATCTACTGATTAGCAAAGGATGTTGAGGAGCTCACTGGATTTATATCAGGCATGTCTGAGCAGTTTGATGAGTTTTATGGAGGTTTTAGGGGAATGAGACTAGAGGAACAAAGATTCCAGTCCTGAAGTGCAGATCGTATGACACACCCGCGATAATGGAACCCCATATGCTTATGTTCCTAATATTCCGGATCTTATGGTTTAACATGGTGTCAACTACATGAGCGGTCCTCAAACTTTCCTAGGGCCCTCTACAATACCACCTCCTAATCCACTCGGTCTCTTCCCAAATCCTGACAACATGCCTTCTACTTCTTGCCAATACGGGAATGATATGGATGAGGAGTAATTCCTCATTTTGTTTGGATTCAAGATAATTTCTACTTATGTTCTAAAATAATTGATTTTCTGTCATATATATTTCTGCATGTTATTTAAACTTTTAGGATATAACGTATCTGCTATTTGTTAAGATGCTTTTGATTATTTTCTCTTTGTCGAAAGGGTTTGAGATGCCAGGAGAAAGCTACAGCGTAACCATGTCACTAGAGTT
Organism: Tanacetum coccineum; assembly: GCA_026074375.1. Classification (NCBI taxonomy): domain Eukaryota; kingdom Viridiplantae; phylum Streptophyta; class Magnoliopsida; order Asterales; family Asteraceae; genus Tanacetum; species Tanacetum coccineum. Next base: position 11,362 of record BQNB010134759.1, on the reverse strand, counting down.
ACGCCGTAACTATACAAGAGTGAGGTACAAGTTGACTTATGACAAGAATTAAGGCTTAACTGCTACCTAAGCATTACGTCGTAGTTATATTTTGTGAGAGGAAATTCGTGAGGAAAGCCTTTTCTTGGATACCTTATCCAAGAAATTTCGAGGGGAGTTTTTCAGTTTTATTCTTATGTCTATTCTACTTTTTATTTTTTCTTTAATTTGTACAAATGTGACTTTGTACATCTCTAGTAGGGAGAGGAATAGAAATAAGAACCACTTGACCCTTTTTGCCTTCTTTTCTAGTTTTTAATGGAAAATGATTTATTTTTAATATTTTTTGACATGTTTTTCATTCCTTAAACTAGAAAAGGCTTAACCGAGCGCACTACCTATTATTCCAATATGTGAGGATTTACTATTCCGTTTTCTCATTAGTCTTAAATTCCACAAAAATGAGAGTGTGCCGGTGGTTTGTAATTGACTCTAGAACTTGACCTCGTTTGCACCTCAAGACCACAACAATGAGCATTGTACTTGGAATTCCTCGTATAATCGTTCTAGTTAACCAGAAAAGGAAATATTATAGGATTAAACCAAAAATAGCCCATATGTGTAAAATCTCTGTGTGTTTATTGACTTGTTACATTGACATGTCGACCTCCTATGATAAAACCTTTTGTTACACTCAATTTTAGTGCAATATATCCCTAGAGACACCCATCTGAACCATTCTTTCATTTCTTAACCCATTTATGTTTGTTACACCATACGCCCAGCCTACCGTATAGTCTCTTGTTCATGATCGGGGAGTTGTTGGTCACTTTAATCCATGGTTCATATTGAAAGATTCAGTAATTATGTTCTAATGACAAGGTATTTTTGATTGATGAAGACCTCATAATTCAACTCAAGTGGGGGAATATATGATAAACATCATACTACAAAAAAATTATTATTTCGGCAGTATGATACAATGTTGGTTGCTTCAATAAAACCAATAGATTGACGTATGAAGAATGGATTTGTGTACATTTTTCCGCCTCGACTAAACAAAGTATGAAAATTTAAGAGGCGTGAGTAAGGATTATATTATAAACACAAACCAATGAGGGATGATTTGAAGAAATACATGAGCTAAGAGTGATGATTAATGGAAGAATAGTTCCTCACATCATGATGAGTGGACCATTGGACGATAGTGACTTATGACGGGGAGATAAAAAATATGGATTATTTGTTTCGTTTGTTTTTGTTCGTTAAACCTTACAAATGTGTTTCCCATGCCTCATCCTACCCTTAATTGTTCTTAATCCTAACCTTTAGCTTATTCGAATTAAGGATTTGAGCAATCACAAGTGTCTCGTTCATGGATTTGTGTGAGCATTTGAGGTTTTGTCGCCTTTTCTGGAATATTGGTATTGGTAATGATTGCATTATAAGGATGATTTACCCCGTAAGCCTTTAAAATTGTGTTCACCCATTATTTCCTTTGAAAATTGATTAGACCTAGACTCTAGTGGTGGAGAAGTGAAACATGTTCAAGCCTATGATAGTTTGTTTTCCATGACTGAGCTATTGAGTGATCACCCAAAAATAAAAACTTAGTTTAGTGAGAGAATATGTATGATTCATTCCCTTTTCACGAGGAACTTGGTTTTGGATTTCTAGAATAAGAGATTTTTAATTTCATGTCTTCAAAATTAACTTGGAGATATCTTTTTGAGAATTCTTAAGAAGTTCTACTTGAGGGCAAGTAGAAGTTAAGTGGGGGAATATTTGATAACATCAAACAATTTATATATTTCTTATCAATATTCTTTTGTTTTTAGTTCATTATTGTTGTCTTTTATACGATTTGGTACTCAATTACTTTATTTTTTCAATACAGGACAAGCATAAGGACAAGTATGAAGATGATCTTGGCTTAAAAATGGAAAAATAACAAAAAGGTCAAGTTTCAGACTTAGTTACGAAGTAACTAAGTCGTCCAAGCTACGACGTAGCCTTGAAAGACAAAGCTGTAGTAACCAAGTGTTGCCACCACATAGTTACGGCGTAACTCCCCCGCTCCAACTATGCCGTAACTAAGGAGAAAAAGTAAGTCGTACCTACATCAAGGAAGTTACGGCATAGTTCCTCACTTACAACTACGCCGTAACTAAATCGACCCTTACATACCTATATACCCCACGACCTCAACACAGAAAACTCACTTCTCCATTCCTAGAGCCCAACTAGGGTTTGGAGAAAAACCCACCCTCGCCATAAAAAGGCTATAGAACATAGAAAAGGGAAAATCAAGATCAACTTATTCAATAGTCTACTCCGGTTTGATTATTTTGATATCATGAACTTGTTATCCAAGCTTATTTCATTTGTTATTCAGAATTCAAACATGAACTAGCACGTTTGTGTTATCCTTGTTATGATTAATATGTTTCCTCTTCTATTATGGTTATTTATTTAATTTCTTAGATAATTTGTGTTGTGTGTTTGCGGATCCTTGTTTTCCTATCTAGATTGTAGAATGAGGTTGTGTGAATACTAGGTAGTAAGTTATCAACTAAATCTTAGTGTCTATTATTGAGTATGGGATTACCATTACTTAGTGGTTGTTCGCCCTATGCCCATTAGGCGACCCTTAGTACAAAGACCCGGGTAGGAGAGTTAGCCATGGTTATGGGTAGCAACTTATTTGCATGAGGTGTTTGACTATAGATCCTTGCATCTCTAGGGTGTAAGCCTTTACTATGACCTGTCTAGTTGTAGTATTAGGCGTGAAATACATTAGAGCCTATAGAAAACATTAAAAACATATATAAAAAATTAGTTGTATGGCTTAATCACTATAAACTGAGAATAGGTCAATTCCCTTCCCGGGTTCATTCCACCCAAGGATCATAGGCTAGGCGAGGATGCGGTTTTGAGCCTAGCGAATCTAGATGCCTCTAGGAAATTAAGTTAGTAATATCACACTTTAGAGTCGATAAAGGAATTCATAGGAAAATAACAAGGGTAGCATATCTTCCTTCCCTTAAGCAACCACTCCTTTGTTTCTTTCATTTCTTTCAACTCTAAATCATTTCCAATCAAAGCTTTCGTTTCAATTCACTGAAATTTAATTACTTGTTAGAAACACTGAAAAGTGTTGATTACATGGCAATTTATCAAAGATTAATAGAATAGGAATTAAGTAGTGTAAATAGGGAATGACTATATTGTAATAAGTAAAACCCTTAATTGTTTCCTAGTCCCTCATTCCTTACTATAAAAGGAAGGCTAAGGAAGGGTTAAAGGTTGATGATTTTCTCTCTCTTTAATCTAATATTTCTTTCTTTCTCTCCTCATCTCCTCTCTTCTACTCGTCACCCACACACTCTCTCTCTAAAACTTTATTGTGTAATATTTTGTATGATAATTGATTTCGTATCAATGGGTATTAATCGCCATGGGATGATTTGAAATGCTTTTCGTGAAGAAAGTTATCATTTTTATGTGCTTTTGAAGAATTTGAAGACTTTGAAGACTATGAAGACTTTGAAGACAAATTCTTGAAGATAAAGCCTTAAATTTAAAGAAAGTTGTGATTTTTAATCATTTCGGAAGATAAAGTCTTGAAATTTTGCAATTTACTTTGCAAAAGTCACTCAAAAACATGAAATCCACGTTGAGTTTGAAGTCTTTTGTGGTTTTCGTACATAAAGTTTCAAACTTTTGCATAAAGTTTCAAACTTTTTTGGTTTTATTACAAAAAGATTCAACCTTTAAGCAAGAAACATCACCAGAAACAACTCGGATCATCACCAGAAACACTTCTAACCGACCCACTTAGGATCGGTTAGAAGCATCCAACCGAACCACCCAGTTGGTCACCAGCCTCCAATTGAACCACCACCACCATATTCGACCACCACCTTACAACCGATCCACCATCACATTCGGTCACCTCTTTCCAGCCAACCCTCCCAACCGAACCTCCAAACACAGACCGAGACTAAGTTAAAAATTAAACCCTAGTTTTTAAAATTAGGGTTTTAGATTTTTAAGGTTAAAAAGGTTTTTATTATTAATTTAATAAAATGGGATTAGGTTTTTCGTAGGTAATTAATGTGAAAAAGGTGATTTTTGAAAATTAGTGGATAATTAATTTGTGGTTAAGGTTAAAATTAAGGTTTTTAAGTTAAAAAGGTTTAAACTTTTAAGGTTTTTAAATAAACTACATTTATAAAGTTATAATCATTTGACTCAGTTCGTGTTAAAACTACAATCTTTCAACAAAATTTTCACAAGAACAACACTTCTTCTCGTACGATCCTCAAATATCAATTCATACGAAGTCTACACAATCAAATTCACAATGGCTACAGTGGCAGTGAATGTTATTGCTGCAGGTTCTGAAAACCGCCCCCCAATGCTAGAAAAAAATGCATGTATGACAGCCGAAAGACCCGACTTATTCTCTATATCCGAGGCAAAGAGAATAGTGAAATGTTAAAAGACTCAATCGACAACGGTCCTTATCAACTCAAACCAGATATTACTGTTAAAGACACATATGGCGTTACCGACATCCGTTGTCCTTAAAGAGTTGAAGACCTTGCTGGACAAGAAAAGTTACAAAACGATAGTGACATCAAAGCTGTCAATATACTTCTTCTTCTTGGATTTCTAGTTGACTTACTTACCTTTTTAGCAGGTTCCACATTTTTCTTCTTATTTACGCTAGCGTTGGCAGTAGGCTTTTTAGAAACAGGTTGAAAAACTTGCTTTGTTGGCTTAAATCCCATCTTCTGGCCAACCAGAATACCTTTAGGAGTTTGACTAGTCTTCTTTAAATTATTCGTCTCACCAATACCTATATTCTTGGGACATTCCTCTTGAACATGGCCAAAAACCTTACAACAGGCACATTTAGGAGGTTTTCACTCATACTCAACACGAATATTACAAGTATAGTAGCCCTCCCTGGTAATTTTAGGCATAGCTGCCACAATGTTATCTTTCAACTCCACATCAGCTCGAAGCTCAATCACAGCTCTAGCATATCTTGACCTGCCTCATGATTGCATGCACATATCAGACGTATAAGAGTCAAGCATTAGAGGAGTACCTAGTTTAGTAGAAATGGCACTCAAGCCATCCTCGCTAAATGCCATAACAGGGACACCATGAAGTTTAACCCAAACTGGAATAGTACCAACATCTTCTTTCAATAGGTTCACATCCGGATGCCATTTCCTTAGAATAAGTGGATTATTGTGAATAAACCATGGACCATTTTCTAGCATTGCATTCAAACCCTCCATGGAGCTAAATTGAAAGGAGAATAACCCTGTAGACGAGCTAAACATTGATCGAACCAGCCCATATTTACCCCAAGTGTTCCTAACATAGTTAGCAACAACAGGGTAGGCCACCCGCTTTCCCAAGAAAAAAACCATAAGCAGTATTAGCAAATCGTTCACTTATAGCTCTAATAGACTCTACCGGGACAACCACATCAATACCATTACCCCTCGGTGTAAACAAAGTCCAAAAATTCACTTTCTTCCCACTTGGTTTACCAGTAACATTAGCATACGAAGACTTACCGAGAACATTACCAGCCGAGGTAGTGTCCTGCGTAGGTAATGGTGAATGCGATCCCAAACCAGTAGTATTCACCAAAGGACTTTGCGTTTCCATCGCCACAGTCTCGTCAACCACAAATGGTGATACAACCTCTTTTGTAGCATTCCCAGATTCAACAGTAACATATGGTACAACACCAGCATCACTCAAATTCTCATCGGCTGTTTTATCAGCAGACTCACCCTTTTTTGTTTTACCCCTCTCCCTTCCAAATACAAGAAACACCGCTCCATATTCACAACATACAATCCAAGTCAAGCACACCAATACACGATTAGACACAGAAAGAATACCCGGCCGTAACCACCACAAACCAGATCCGATCATAACCTGTCAATGAATGTACTCGAGACAATCAGTAAAGAATAAAGATACATCTATATAGGATATCAATAAGTCAATCTATGGTTTGAATGGAAGTGACAGTAGTAAACGTTATAACTTTTGGCAATTAATACACACATTCTACAAGATTCTTTGTATATTAAAACCAACGTCGGTGTGAATTAAAGATACATGAATCAAAAGATTCAATGATAATTAATATCACAAAGACAATGGATTAATATAAAAAGAATGAAGATTGGTGTGTGATTAATGGTTAAAGAATAATCGAATAGGATGTTGAGAGTTTAGGTTTTTTAGGAGAGATCGACCTTTGGTCTGATATTTCTTTTATCACTGCTATATTTGGTGGTTACTAAAGGGGTGTGTGGATATGTCTATAACTGGTTACTAAAGGGGTGTTTGGAATGAGCTTAAGCTTCTTTTATATTTTTGTTCCTAAGTAACCTAACAAGGCCCTATTTCTAAAATCCAAATTTGCTTATTGTTTTATGATGACATAAAAGCTAATGAGATGTATAAATAAGCTTATCTACACATCATCAAAGTGTACTTCATGAGAGAATATGTGTAACCAGATCAAAATAAATTAGGTGTATTGAACTTCCATGGTATTTCTATTTGCATGCTTTAACAAAAGGATTTACCATTATGTTGCTGCCCAAAATAGCAAATCACATGTCAGCATTAAGGGAAAAATTATATTAAGAATAAGCTATTTACCACTTATGGGTGTTTTATTGCTTATTTGTTGTTGTTATGAAGCCTATGTGTCATCTAAAAGGAAAAATTAGAAAATAGAATAAGCTATTTAACACTTAATGAATGTTAATCCAAACACCCTCTAACATCTACGTTTTAACATACAACAAAATTAAAGAGGTGCTTGCTTCCCTGTAAAGCATTTAACTAGGTTATTAAGGATACTTGGTGATGACATCAAATAAAGTCTATTTTATAGCATCATTTATCCTATGTAATTAACCCATTTTGTATAATTATTTCAAAGAATTGTTACTTAATATTTGTATTTGTGAATTGTGTATTTATGAGAGTACTTGGATGAAAGTTAAATAAAAGACAAGCATTCTGGAGCTAAACGAAAGATATTTGAAGATTACTGTTCTGACAACCAATACGCCGTATCCATTAAGGAAGATATGGCGTATCTGTGCCTACACTTCACTTTGTAGACAACAAAGGTAACAAGATACAATCGTCGTATCAAGACATGACCAAAATGCAGTATTCAGCCATTATGTGAATAAAATATTCTGAAAGATATCAAACGTGGTCCCTACTCCAAGAAATCCCCAATATGCCTTATCGAAGACTCTCGATGCGCCGTATCGACCTTTTTCCAGAGAACTTATAAATAGAAAACTCAAAAACGAGTTTTAAGTGTCTAAATCATTATTCCGATACCTAAAACACAAAAGTCGATTTTTAAAGGGAACAAAGAGCCGAGTGGTGAGCAAGGTTATTAAATTCCATCATGAGACAAGTGTAATTTCTTATCCTAAATTAACGTTTAAGTTTTAGGTATCATTCGTTAACTTGATTAGTTTACCTTGGCTAAATCATTACTTTTGTATTAATTATGACATTTGAAGGCTAATACCTTCAGGTATTAGCCATTGTTATGAAGATCTGAATGTTTGGTATTGTTTATCTTGATATCTTAATTTATCGTTGATTGCTTGTTTATGTTTATCAATTTATACTTGTTTACGTGCTTTTGTATGCGACCTATCATTCAACTGGATCTAGTGATACGGACCAAGTAATCTAGATGTCGGGATAGCTCTCCATATAGTGATTTATACATCTAGGGGGGTAAACCAAAAAAAATTAGGATCACAAATAACGACATATCTTTGCCCTTAGATTGTGAGCTTAGTTAGGACAAAAGGTGACTTGGTTCACATGAGTATGTTCTTAATTAATTGGTAAAAACTTGGTTAGTGGACTACTAGTGTATGAATTGCCATTAAGCAGTAAGTGAGTAAAGTCTCCATGAGCTAGGGTTTAACAAGATCACCATTGCTTTAATCCCTAAGATAGATTATAATCAGCAAATAAGGATGCTTTATGCGGATGCGTTTAATTGTGACAGAGTTCTACGTGTCTAGGTTTAAGGAAGAAGTACCGCCTTAATCTTAAGAATGACATGCCACCTCGAGATAAGTAATCATTGCACTAAATAAACAAACCAATGTTTTGATTGGATTAATAATGGTTAATACAGTTTTCTTATATTTGGCTAGACCGCTCTTTTATCTTCTGTTAATTTGCTTGCGTGTGTTTTAGTGTCTTGAATTGGTTTTAGTCGCCATAAAACCCGTGCCAGTCTCTCAGGCTGAAAACCCCTCTTATCTATTAGATTTAAGATTAACATAGGTTTAGCATAGATTAGACAAATTCAGATTAGAAAAACCAAAGTATTAATAAATTGAAAGTGTTTCTCGATCTTAGTGATCGACACCCTACTTACTACAAAACTACCACCGACCGGGTACACTGCCCGTTAAAGTGTTGTTTTTGGTTAAGTCGGCAAAATATAAATTTAAAACTTCAATCATAAGTTACAACCACACAACGACACAATCACTTGGGTTGAAACATGCTCTTGGATTCTCAATATAACAACGTGAATTGTAACAATATGATCTCAGAAAGAAAAAAAGGCCGATAAACTAATCAAACAACTACATGAAGCTGAACAATAAATAATTGATGATGTCGTTGACCTCAACTTTTTCAATGATGATGATAACTAAATGTTTCTCTTTATAAACTTAATTGGACACTTATGTCTTAAGTATATGATCATTAAAAACTAAGGGCGTGATTGGTTCAAATTGAGTACTGGGAAAAGGAAAGGCAATAATAATGCAAGGGAAAGGAATTGGCATTCTCATTGCATTGATGTTGCATGTTTCGTTCAATATAATCATTCCCATCATCTTAGATCTTGCTTGCTTAATTTATAACACTATATTTTAACCAAACAAAACCAATAACATGAAACAAAAGACAAAAAGTAATTAAATAAATAATCAAAAAGAACTATGATAATGGCTAAGACACCATTGACAAAACATGTGAAAATAAGATGTATACTTTGTTTTAATTCACATATTAATGCATGCATTGTTCAATATTGTATCCAAACACCAGTACACTTAATGCATCATTAATTGAAACATAAACATGAGGCAATTAGTGAAATATGTAAAAGACTAGAAAGTTCTCTTGGTGGGATCCTAATCTTTTTAGGTCTAACTATAAAAGGTATCAATCGCCCTTGTTTTGAACGTTAATGCTATCACCAAAAATACAATTAAGTAGGCCCAAAATAGTTACGTAACCCTTAAAGTACTGCACATACAAAATAAAAAAACACAAAACAAAAATCTAATATATGACGTTATTAAAGATTGAACAAAACAGGCATGCAAAATTGAACAAACACATCATAACAATTAGTCATATGCATCAACAAATCATGTACACATTATAGTCGCCTTAAATTGAACATGAATCCTGCCTTAATTTACCTTAGATAGTTAGGTATGATGTTTACGCCTGTGATAGAAATGAAATAAACATTAAACCAATTGGATTGAGAAACATTGAATTTTTGTAAGAGAATGGCGGGAAATATAAAGAGGTATAGGAAGGAGATTGTGATGTAAACTGTAAAAAAAATTCCAGCCGTTAATTAGAGGGTAATCAAAAGTTATAACCCCCGATTTACCGGGTAATGGACCATTACTCACTTTTAGGTAGTGGGTGATTGCATTATACGATACCAAGCTCAATTATTCATTATCTTTACCATTCCTTATAGCCTAAAACATCCAACCAAACACCCCTTAAGAGAAAATAAAAATATTTGTCGACTGAATCAATGTTTTTGTAAGCTGTTTTATTTTATGCCTTTATTTTATTTTATGCTTCTTTGACAATATATACTTGCAGTATAATGCTTACATTTAGAATTATTTGTTTACCACAAATCAAACATTTTTCATTATAAAAATTATGTAATGTGTATTGCAATACTTATCATATTAACTACTTTAGCTAATCAATTATAAATTCAAAACAAGATATCACATGAAGCTAGCCTGCCCATCGGGCGGGTCATGAAGCCAATTGAATATATTGTTAGCCTCAAAATATTGAGTCGAACAATGGAAGTTCGTTCATAACTATATTAGGTCTCGGTCATTAAATTAATATTCGTTGTAATAGGCTAGACGGGTAAACGGGCTCTTATTTGTAATCTAATCGGTCACGTGTATCGGGCGAAAGCCCAAGTAAACCCGAGCCTTCCGATCCTTTATTTTATGTATATTTTTAACCTTTAAAATATATGAAAATTATATTTTGAATCTGAAATGTCAATTATGTCTTTGTTGTTTATCACACATTAATCACTCTTCTTTCTTTATATTGTCTTTTACAACTTTAAACCTTAATATTGATTGAGATAAATCATAATGTATTAATTTGCCTAAATAATGTTCTTGCTTTCAGTTAAGCGATTCACTGCCATCATTTAGCTTTAATTATTCATAGACAGTTTTGAGATGGCAACCTTCGAATATTGATGAAATTATACCAACATACTTTGATAATAATTTACTTTCCTACTGTCTATTGTTAACGTTTAATTGTTGATATGAGAATTTCGGTTGTGGTTCTAAGGCTAAGAATTATTTAATGTGTTGTGTGGACGTATGGCATAAGAATTGTTTAATGAGTTGTAGCTTGATTAATTTCCATGGGTTGGCAGCTTGTCTTTTTTGTATTATTGAAAATGAAAATCATGTACTAGAAGTATAAAATACGAAGCATGGGTTATGTTTGTATGTTCATACTTTTGTTAAGTTTTTTTATTATGTTGACTATGTTTTGCCTAGGTTTTATAGAGGATGTATGTGTGAGGGTTATGAGAAATAATAAGAATCAGGTATAATAGACATTTTATATTTAATGTATAATTCAGAAGTTTTTTTAGGTTATTGTGATAACTAGAGGCTCATTCTACATTGCTACATCCCACTTGCTAGAGCATCTTATTGTGGTACTCATATCATAACTTGGCCACTTGATATTTCAGCAAATTACACAAGTGGAAGGGATTTCCCATCTATAAATAGAGATGTTAGACATTGAGTTCAAGTACACAAAAAACACACAAGTAGTTCTTGTAATGTTCTTTCTTCTTTTCTTTAGTTGTAGATGTATGTTTCTAGCTTAAGAAATATATAAGTTGTGGTGTTACATTCCTTTGTTCGCTTTCGTATTGCTTAATTTTCAAAAAGCTAGTTTGGGGTATACTTGTAGTGTTGAATCATTCACACTATTTACCTAGTTGGTGAGATAT
>BQNB010134758.1:4412-18265 GCA_026074375.1 Tanacetum coccineum | reverse complement strand
ACTACGCTAGCAACGGGGTGGGTTTTCAAACTAAGAACATCGGTCGTTGATTGTGATATCCTACTAGGGAGCGAGGCCTAGGTAGGTGTTCAAACTAAGCAACGCATTCCTAGCTTTAAGAACTTATGATTATAATGATGAAGATGTTGCAAAAAGTTCTACAGTTAAAATCTCGTTCTTTAAAATCAAGTTACAAGGTCTTAATAAGTTGTTGCTTTGAGTCATGATTCATCTTGAATCACGACTATGGAAATAAGTTGATCTATGGTTGAGTTGAAATGAGTACACACATTTAAATCATATACTCATGTTGGGAGTTAAAAGTTCACAAGTCATAAGTATGAGTGCTTAGCATTTAGACTTATATTGACAAATGATCTTGTTTAATTGCTTGGTTTGGAACTAGTGAAAAATCGGGGACGATGAATTTATCCGTCAGGACATCCGTAGATTATTCTATGGTCGTTTCTCATTCTATGATCCCAATGTTAATGTAATAAAGGAAGTCAAACAGGTAGTCGAGAAAAGAAAAAGAAAAATCCAAAAATATTAGGGATAGTTAGTGTACAAATAAAAAATGGTGAAAACGGGACTTGTCGAAGCTTTTGATTCTTTAGTTTCCCTTGACGAACACTTTGCTACTTTTCAAAGTTATTAGTCGAGGGAGATTGAGATTCTTAGTTTTCGTAAATGCTTACTTCATAGCATTGCGTGAGGACACGGCAATACCTTAGTATGGGGGATTTTGGTATGTGCTTAATTACACATACCTTTTACCTTTAAAAACGAGCTAAAATAACCAAAAACGGACTTAAAATGCCAAATATATGCTTGTTTTGCTAATTGTGTTGTGCAGGAACGGATAACTAAGAAAAGGACGAAAAACAAAGCCAAAACGACAAAACCGGACTCGGAATGGAAAAGACCCAAAAGACAAAGCCAAATCAAAGCCGGAAAGTCAATCAAGTCAAAAAGTCAACAGAAAAGTCAACTGGTCAAAGTCAAAGTCAACCCAAGTCAACCCCGAGGCCAAAAGACAAAGAAATATAAGTTTAGGGACTGAAATTTTAAATCCCTAAACTTGTATTTTAAAAGAGAAAAGAGAAAAATGAAGACAAGGGCTGATTGTGCAAAATACTCAAAGTGACAAGTGGGGGGGCAAAACTGCCAAGTCCCCATACTTGTACACCAAAGGGACGAATCTTGAAAAGAGTTATATAACTCTTGGGGACTTGTTTTGCCAAGTCCCCAAAAGTTATATAACCACAAGGACGGTGGGTGCAATGAGACAAGTAACCTAGAGGGACTAACTTTGCCAATCCCCCAAACTATACCCTGTCACCCCCAACCTTTTATAACAACTTTTTTCCCGCCATTTTTAAAACACAAAAACCCAGGACAAATCACGGGTTAACTTCACTCCTTTTACCCTGCAACTCAATTCCCCCACCTCCACCACCTTTCCCAGTTACAAATATGCCATGTTGGCAATCTCACAACCCCCTAAGCTCATTTCGACGTCCAAGATTGACTTTGGAAGAATTAAAGGCCAAGATTAGAGGCTGTGAACCTCTCACACAACAAACACATCCCTTTTATGTGAGTTCAAAGAAGCACAACAGGAGAGAAGGGAAAGAAGACCTAGTTATTTTCATTTTTGCTATAAAAGCCTTGTAAGCCCATTGTGGCCGGAGAGTGAGTTTTAAGTAAGAGCATTGTAACAGCCATTGTGGCAAGTAGTTTTCAGTGTAGTTTTTAAAATAGTTTAAGTATTTTTTTTAGCTAATTTCTTTTATGTACTTGTAATTCTCAGTTTTAATGCAAATTCAAGCTCTTTTTACCTAATAAGCTCTCAATAAGCTCATTAGAGCTTATTCTTGTTAATAAGCTCAAATTCAGTTTAAAACTTGTTAAAAGCTCTTAAATACTGTTTTCAGTTGAATTTAGTTCATAAATGTTCAATTGAGTTTGATTTTGGAAGCTTATGAAGAAATAAGCTAATATTAGCTTATTGAGCTTTTAGCTCAGGGAATAGAGGCAAGGTGCCATTAGGTTTCAAGTTTTTAAGCCACTCATCATATAGCGTGGCCTTGGTTTGTGCAACAACAATTCAGGTTTTACTTTTCAATTTCAATTTTGCTTTATAAGTTATTACAAATTGCTTTTTCTTATGAATCTAATGTCTATTCTGTTTCAATTGAGCCTTAGTTAGGTTATAATGTGTTTAGTTTTAAGATGTCTTCAGTTAAAAATCTCATTCTAGATTTCATTCCTTCAATTATGTATTAGTAGTAGTTTAGCTAGTAGATGGAAGTAGCTTTCATTCTCTAATTAGCTGATAGTTTCTTAAAGTTCAAAATAGCTTAATTAGGTCATTTTGGTACAAGTGGGTTAAAAAGTTTTTAAAGGTTTTAGAGTTTATTTAGATTTTAAGCTTCTTTAGTTTTGAATGCATTTAGGGGTTAGGGGGGATGTGTTTGGATTTAGACTTATTTGACTAAATAAGTCAAACCCTTAGTTTGTCAATTCTTTTCCTTTAGCGAGTTAGGTTATATAATATGGAATTTAAACAGTTTTGGATGTTAGGGTTTAGTTTTTACAATAGGTTAGAGTGTTAAAACTTTGCATTTGCACCAGGGGAATTTTTGACCAGCAAAGAGGTTTTCGCTGTAAGTAAAACATAACATGTTAGTATTCAAGTTCAGCTATTGTCAAGTCTTAAAATACATTTAGGAAGTGAGTTTAAAGAAGCTTTTACCTTGGGAATCTTAGCTTGCATTTTAGATTTTGTCAATTGCATCAGTTAAATCTCAGCTTTGAACCTGAACCATGCACTTTTAATTGACAATATTCTTATTAAAATTGTTCACTTGTAGCTTAAATTTTTCTAGATATCTTGAGTATACATCTTAAGCTACAAGTAGAATCTTTTGTTTTGCATTTTCATCAAGAAATAAGCCTGGAATAAGCCAAAACCTTACTAGCTCCTAAAAGCCTTTGTTTCTGTAACAGGAAATGAAAGCTTAATTTTTCAGCCTATCTAGTTGTCTAAAGTAGAAAGTGTCTTTGTTAATGATGTTTAGAATAAGCTCTTTAACAACTTTGTAGTTTTAAGTTTTTGCTAAATCTCACTTTTTCAATAAGCCAAAAATAAGCTAGATCGTAGGGTTTAAATGGTGTTTTCTCATTAGTTCAGGGGTACCCGTTTTAACTGAAGTGTAAATTCACCATAGTTTACCCGCCTACCCTTTACTTTCCTCTTTTACAATTTCTACCCTAGAGTTTTCGAAAAATAAAAAAAAGGGGGAAAGACAAGAGGTCCGGGTGAGCAAGACTCGAACCCGTGACCTCTCGATACAAACCCCCTTTATAACACACCTTACCACTGCGCCCTTGGGTCTTTTTCGTTAAAGACTCAAGGGGTTTAATTTATAAGGGTGTTTTTGGCTTATAGGCTTATAAGCTGTAATAAGCTTATTTCGGGCTTATTTATAAGCCAAACTTTAGTTTCTTATTTTTCGTAGGACTGTTATAAGGTCTAGTATTTTTTGTAAATTTTTCAGAATTTTTCGAAATCATTTAATATTTTTTATAATTTAATTTAGTTAAAAGTTTAATTAATTCATAAAAAATACAAAAATTATCAAAAAAATATTTTGCTTTTTTAGAAAATTTTCTTTTGTCATATAGTTTGTAGGAAAAATACAAAAATTTTCGTAGGGTCATTTTTACAACTTTTTACTTTTTAAAGAGCGGTCCGGGTGCGGGATTTTGTTTTGACTCGTTTTTGGGTCAAACGAACTCCGTTTTCGGTCTAGTCTTTTTCATTCTTCGTTATTTGGTCCCTAGAGTAGTTTAGAAGTAAAAATTTCTTCGTAGGGTTATTTTTAAAGATTTTAGGTTTTTCCCCCTTTGTTCGGGATTCGGGCTCTCGTTTTCTAGTTTAATTTCGTAATTTCTAGGTTTTTCTTAAACGTTTTTGTTTTGTTTATTTTCTAATTTGACCCTTTTTCAATCTCTCATCAATTCCTTCTTTCAAACTCAATTCTTTCGACTGTTTATCGATTTTCCATATCCAGCCTCGTTGGGGATTAAAAGACCCTTGGGAAACATTCTATACTACTTCTCGGTTTTCATTGATGTTGTTTTTAGACCTTTTATATTTTTTTTATTTATTTATATTATACGTGTAAATCCCCGCAATCAGTGGTGAAAGTTAAATATTGGGTAGTTACCTCCCAAAAAGCGCTTTTCTTTATTTACCGGTAGTCTTCTGTCGCTAGACTCGAAGTTCACTTGTTTCTTACGTGAATTATCCTTTGTGCTCTTGGCTTTATTTATAAGGTAGTGATTTTGTTTACTTGAGTAGGTTGTGTCGGAGCAAGATAAGCTTCCATCAAGAGTTGGACTTGATTTTCGAGCTCGATGAGACGGCGGTCAAATGTACTCAGGGCATCTTAAGGCAAAGCGACTACCTTGACCGGCTTAGCGAAATACCTTGGGTCATTCCAACTTTCGTTGTCATAGAGGGCGCGGTCCTCTAATAATGCCCAGGATTCTTTGGCGTTTTGGTCACGAAGCATACCACCGGGTGATTGGTCAATGGTTCATCTTGTGATGGGATTGACATAGTCATAAAAAATTTGGACTTAGAGCCAAAGGTCGATACCATGATGAGGGACTTTTTGTAGTAAATCCTTGAAACGAGTCCATGCTTTAGATAAGGATTCTCCATGATGTTGTTAGAACATCAGGATATCATTCCGGAGTTTTGCGGTCCTTCCCGGTGGAAAGAATTGAGCAAGGAAACAAGTAGTAAGATCCTCCCATGTGGTGATGGATCCTGCTAGAAGACATTCAAGCGAATTGCTAGCTTAATCGCGAAGGGAAAATTGAAATATACACAGGCGCGTTGTTTCCCTGTTTTCACCATCAAGGTCATGTGAGTCCATTAGTTTTAAGAAATCCTTGAAGTGTTGGTTTGGATCCTTGGACCGAAGTCCGTGGAATGAGCATTCGTTTTGCACCAACTAGATGGTGTTGGATCAAAGTGGTACCACGTTGTTCCCTACGGGGAGCTCAATGGTATTCCTGTAGCCCTCGTGGCTAGGTTTGGAGTAGTCTCCAAGAGTATGGATAATATTCTCGTCTCCCATGGTGTTTGACGAGAATGAGTTACAAAACAGTTAACACAAAGAAAAAATAGACTACAAGAAAGCTAATATGCGGAAATTAAAGTCTTACTTGAAAGGATTCAAGCAAGTAGAACTAAGCTAAACTATGATCAAAACATAACTATTCCCCAAGCAGCGGCGCTAAAAACTTGATGCAGTTATCGTAAGGGACTTCTACAAGAAGTTTTACAACTCCCTAGGCAGAGTAACTAATCGTTGTAGTAGTAGTAGTATAGGCAAGACTCAAGGGTTGTTACCGTTCTCTAGGGGAATAGGTTGGGAAGGCTTGATCATGGTCTAATAGAATTCTAAGGGTTAAAAGAATATTATTTTTGTGTTTTTATATTTTATGAAAGCAGTAAATCATATGTTTAAGAGGTTTGGTTGGTTTTAGCTATTAAACTAAATAATAAACTAAGCTACTGGTGATAACAATATAATAAAAGATTGTATTCATTTAATCATGTATTACTCCCTAGATTGCTTCTCCTAGTGTTGTTGCTTTGTCACACTTGTGATGATCTATGTAATTATTTCCTAAGTCATGAACGAATTACACGAACCCGCCGTCTATTTAATATTCCGTTGAGGCAAAACACAAAGTAAGGTAGTATGAAGACTATTACCCGGCCCCCAAGAGTATATTAAATGCATTTGAAATATATTAAAT
This sequence comes from Tanacetum coccineum, assembly GCA_026074375.1. NCBI lineage: Eukaryota > Viridiplantae > Streptophyta > Magnoliopsida > Asterales > Asteraceae > Tanacetum > Tanacetum coccineum. The sequence goes on along the minus strand of BQNB010134758.1, from coordinate 12,421 downwards.
AAGTGCATGTGAATTTATATTAAGAGTGGATCAAACCCATATTAGGGGGGAAGGTAGATATGAAGACTGGTGTACCCGTATGGTTTCTCTTTCTACATAATCGCATGTGTTGTTCCACTAGAATTATCAACATACGATACAAACGAAAAGCTAGTTTTCTAAGTACTAACAGATGCAAATCATATTGCTAAGAAGCAACATTTACTAAGATCTACATTTTAGAGGGGAGATTTCCATCAACAATCAGTAAATAGAATCACATTAGGAAGGTTTAGCCAAGCATGTAAAATAAACTGAAGAACGCAAATAAGAGTTCACACACAAGACATATTGATTGATTAGATATGTCTTACTGGTGTTTAAATGTCATGAATTATAAAGCCTCTATGTCTTCCCTAAGAGACTTAGTGTTGGTCTGTAGTCTTGTCAATGTCTTCTCCAAATGAGCCCAAGTCATGTGTATTTCCTCTAAATGCCTTCAAAATGCTAAATACCTGAAAAGGAACGATTAAGTACCTATTTTGGGCATAAATGCACGATTTAGGGGGTTAAACGACCCCGAAAAAGAGTATAAAATGACACCTCATCAGGTTTTCTCCTGTGCGATGCAGTAAAGAAACAAAAAGGGTTTCTTAACCTTTTTTGCTACTGACGAAAGGTATAGGGAAAATCCCTTTGGGGTTTGCCATGGGATACAACTAGAAGACCAGGAGCATTATTTTGGCATGATTTGTATAGGATTCTTCAACTAGTAACACTTGATTTCAATTAATTATTTATTTGATTTTGGCTCAATTGTTTGATGTTAATATTTATTGTGCTTAATTTTGTTATTGTTATTTAATTTGTTAATTATTCCTTGGTTATTTATTTTTGATCTCTTTGTCTGACCATTGTTTTATTAGATATCTTTATTGCCTGTCATTGATCCCTGAGTTTTGGTAGTGTTGAAGGTGTCTTAGATCATGTTAGTTATGTCATTAGGCGAACAGTTAAACATGGAATTAGCAAGGTACTAGGGTAGATTTACGACCTATCTCTAGTGTAGGAATTAAACAAGTTACCACCTCTGTCACATTAAACACTTAAAAAGCGCAAGAATTCTTTCAGAGAGAGTTTATAATCTATCTAGATTATAGACAAGGTCTTTAGGATAGTTGAAAATTAATCATTGCAAGCTTGGTTGCCCTGCCCGTGTGATCTTAGGGAAATTAGGATCGCAGAGTAAGTATAGGACAGACCTCAATTGCCAAATCGGGTTTTTCGATATTAGAGCAACTAATAAAACAAGAATTAGACATTGCACTTGAGATCAAGATAATTAAAATAAGGATATTTAATTAGTTAAATAGGTTCTTCTTCTTAGTAGTTTTCCACTATACCTATTCCTTTGATTGATAAAACCACTTTCATTCTCCTCATCTATTCTCTTACAATTTAATTATTCAAACAACTTTTAAACGTGACAACCATTTAGACTCAGATTTAAACTGCCCTTTATCTCTTCAGATGACCTCGGATTTACCAAAACTACACTATTCACGATAGGGTTCTCTGCCCGTTAGTGCGTTTGTAAAGGTGAAATGAGTTTTATAAATTTAAAACTTGGTAAAAAAAATATTTAAATAAAAATACGTATCATTAAAGATCTTGGGTGACCTTGGCTTCTGATACCAATTGTGGGAACTAGAAGGGGGGTTGAATATTTTTTACCGTTTTATAAATAAAACTTAGATTGTCGACTTATGTGAATTCAAGAGATATACATAAGTGTATATGATAGCAAAGCAATAAGTGAATAAGTAATCTACGAAGTATAAACAAGTAAGGATAGGAAAGATTAAACTGATGACACAATGATTTATAGTGGTTCGGCTATGAAGCTCCTCTTCGCCCTAATCTGCTCCTCAAGTACCAAACTTGAGAGATTTCTTAACTATGTCAACAAGCTCCCTTTAGGCGGAGAAAACCATACACGTCACTTACACTTTTCCGGTACTAAGCTAAATACCGAGTTCTACTTCGAGATAGAACCAATCTAACACACTATGTATTTTGTGGCCTAAATACTAACCTATCATACACATATGATACACACAACACACAACACAAGAGACACAAGATAAATGATTATCACAACCGTGATGACACGACTAAACTAATAACACTTGAAGCTTCATGTCTTCGTTAGTATTCTTCACTAAAGAGTGGAATAAGTTGATCACTTGTAATGGATTATGAAACAAGTATAATGATCAAAGAATATGAAAATGATAAATGCTAGAGAGAAAAATATTTATGAAGAGTTGTCTAAAATGAAGGCTTATGGTTGATATTTATAGGCAACATTTGAAATTCAAAATCTGTCCCAACCAGCTGTCGCACGGATCCACCTAAGCCTGGATCCGTCCGTTAGGTCCAGTTGGGACAGCTTTTGTCTTTTTATGATTAACCCTAAATCTTAACAAATTATTGTTTTGTACTTATAAATCTAGTTTATTATATTCTTCTACAAGTAAAATATTTCTTATCACTAATAAGGAAAGATCTTCTAGATTTGGAAAGATTATTTTCACTTATGGTTAATCCTATTTTGCCTTACATGATTAACATAACTAGCTTATAATTAATCATGTGTTTGCCTAAATCATTTGATTAGAAAAGGTTTATGAAAATGATGATATTTTTCTTTGATCGTTAACTATGGTTAATAATGTCATATTCATACCTTAAGTGATTTGTCGTCGTCAAGTAAACTTTTGACTAAATAACTTGTTTACGTAAACTTTTACGTAGTATGGCATTATATTTGTTATTATCAAAACATGAAGATCATTAAATATAAATATCGTTTTTACACGAATATTTGTATTAACAGAAAGCTTCCACAGTCTGTGAAACCAAACGGTTACCGAAAGCTCCAATTTACAAAACCTCCTTTCGTAAATTCCAAATTACCTCTACTTTCGTAAAATCCAAGAAATCTCTTACTTTCGTAAATTCTTAGCTATGAAACATACTAAAAACCTATCAATATGATTTTAAGCATTTTAAAGTGATAATATCAATGTTATCTTTTCAAATTAATAAATTTCTATGTTACGAAAGCTATTTATAGTGTTACGAAAGCTTGACTATGTTACGAAAGCTAAGAAATGACTTACGTATGGCAGTTACGAAACCTTATCTATGATACGAAAGCTCAAAACTGAAATACAAAAGTTATTTTCCAGCCTAAAAACAGTTAGCGAAACCTATTCCTAGCTTACGAAAGCTATCAAATAATTTTCGATCAAACTCAATCTTAAACACGTATTTTTCGTAAACTAGATATTAAACCTACAATTGATGATTATGAAAGCTATAATTCTGCGTTTTAAGATCAAAAACACATCAAATCATAAATCTAATCACGTAGCATTCTTATAAAACCTACCATTCATCGATACAAAAGCTTCTTGATAGAAATTCTTACGGTTAAGCTCGATTTGATTCACGAAACACACACTAGATCTCTCTCGATGATAGATACCACTTGTTATATGTCATATTTGCATAGTAGTAATCATACAAAAGTGAAAGAATAGAGGAGAGGAGCTAGAGAATACTTTTCATCATTTTCAAAGCTTTCATTCCAAAAGGAAAAATAGTAATAGGAGGGAAAAGTAAATTACAAAATGTAAGGACTTGTATAAATACCCCTCCTAGATAGGTATTTATACTTATTGCTAACCCTATTTTATTTTCTTAACTTTAGTCAAACCTTTGTCAACTTTATTTAACTTTGACCAAGATAGACTTTATTACATTATAATTACTAATAAAACTATAAAACTAAACAATACTATACAAAGACCAATTTATCTAATAATAAACACTTTTCTTAAACCTAACACCTTTGCACCAGTGGCAAGAATGGAAGCCATCAAGATCTTTCTTGCACTACATACATAAATTTCATAGCTTTCCAAATGGATGTCAAAAGTGTCTTTCTGAATGGAAAACTAAAAGAAGAGTTTATGTGAAAAAGCCTCCTCGCTTTGAAAGTAGTGAGTTTCCTGACTATGTCTATAAGCTTAACAAAGCCCTTTATGGACTGAAACAAGCACCAAAGGCATGGTATGAAACTCTATATACTTTCATTATTCAAAATAAGTTTGTCATGGGAATAATAGATAATACATTGTTTATCTATAGATCCAAAGGAGAAGTTCTCCTTGTCTAAGTGTATGTGGATGACATCATATTTTGCTCAACAAATTATAAACTTTGTAAACAGTTTGTGAAACTGATGACAAAGAAATTTGAAATGAGTATGAAAGGAGAACTCACTTACTTTGTTGGACTACAAGTCAAGTAGGATGACAAAGGAACATCCATTTATCAAGAACAGTACACAAGGAACTTACTGAAGAAATATGAAATTTCCAATAGTTCCTTCGTGAAGACACCAATGGTTCCTCTAAACAATCTAGGGCCTGATCTTGCTGGTAAACTAGTCAATGAAACCCGATATAGAGGAATGATTGGGTCACTGATGTACTTAACTACAACAAGGCCTAATATATAATTTTCCACAATCTTATGTGCAAGATATCAGTCCGGTCCAAAAGAATCACATCTTATTACTGTGAAAAGAATCTTTAGGTACCTGAAATGTACCTCATCCTTTGGTCTGTATTATCTAAAATTCTCAGGATTTGATCTTAAAGGATACTCAAACTCAGACTATGCTAGTTGCAACATGGATAGAAAAAGCACCTCAGGTGCCTATCAAATCCTTGGAGGGAAGTTGGTTTGTTAGAGTGCTAAGAAACAGCAGTCAGTGGCTATATCCTCAGCTAAGGTTGAATATGTTGCTGCTGCTGGGTTATATTCTATAAATGAAAAGTCAACTCAGTGACTATGACATCTATTGTAAGATGGTACCCATCTTTTGTGACAACACAAGCGCCATCGCTATCTCCAACAATCCAGTCCTTCATTTAAGAACCAAGCATATTGATATAAGATAATATTTCATCAGAGATCACATCCTTAAAGGAGACATAGAATTACACTTCATCCCTACTGAGTATCAGCTAGCTGATATATTCACCAAGCCCCTGGATGAACCTACTTTCACAAGGCTAAAAGCTGAGTTAGGCATGTTGAACATTGATTGATCAGTCTCCCTGATCAAACATGTTCAGTATGGTGTATATTCTTATCTCTCCCTAAAACCTCTCTTCTTGAAACACATATGACTCCCATAACACCGAGGGACACATTAAATGAAGTAAGTAAATACTTTAAGTCTTTAGTTACTTAAATGTCATAGGTTGATGACTGAACACATTAAATAAGGAATAAATATTCCTTATCTAACTGTCATCTAACAGTCATGGGCCCCCACTTCTCCCATATATCACTCAAATACCCAACCATGCATTTAATGCGCATTCCCACAAACAAAATCCATTCCCAATATGTATTTTCAAAGACTACCTAACCACTATCCATATGTCATGCCTGCAAAAAGCGCATGATACAAAACGGCTATGTAGTAGCCGAAATGATAGGGATGGTGCAAATGGTGGGTGGTAATAAATGTGGAAACCAAACCATTTTTAACCATTTCCAAAATAAAAGGTTTAAACATTAAAATGTTTTTTCACATATTCACCTATAAATACCCCTAACCAAAGAAGAAACACACACAAATTTTCAAAAGCAATTAAACTCTTCACAAATTTGCTCTCAAAGCACAAAGTGTATGTTCTTCAAAAAAAATTAGGTAAAAACATTTACATCAAACCATTTTCTTGGTCAAAGTTGTAACAACTGGCAATTTTTGAAATTTTAAATGATTATTTTATCCTTTGACTTTTCGAGTTCGACTTGACTTCTTGACTTTTGATCTTTTATTGTCACATAAAAACGATTACCGCGTAACAGGTAATTTTTTTCAGAACATATTTAAATAATAAATCATATTTATTATTACATATCTCTCATATGCAAATTTATTTTTAACTTATTTGACTTGAAAACGAGAAGATATATGTTATTCCTAAGTCGACTTATCAAAAACGACCTGCTAAATCACGTTTTCACGACTCGGACTCTAAATCAATTTGATGTAAAACGACATTCCGGACAACTTTTAGTTTTTTCCGAGACCCGAAAACGAGCCAAAAATGACTGAAATACCCTCGTAAAATTTTAGAAACGAGAACAATGTGTACCGACACAAAAATAATTAAATTATAGTTAATTATCACTTTTTATTAAATAAAAGTATTTAATAAATTATTTATCATTTTATTCAGAAATGTTGTTAAAACGCAAATGTTCGAGTCAAAATTGAATTTTTACGGACAAGCTTACCCGAGACACCCAATGACTACCAAATAAATAATAAACATTGTAAATAAAAATAAAAAAAACGTTTATGAAAACTAGTCATGTAAATACTCATTTTTGTGAGAAAAATCATTTGGAACGCAACGACGCAACTTTTGTATTTTAAATAATCTGTTAACCAGCCCAAACGAGTCCCGAACCATTATCTAACAAAAGTTACACATTTGGTACCTCTAGTAATATTTACAATTCCAATCCTAAACTATTATAGACATGCCATTTTATTTTGAAACTTCCTAGTATAAATAGAAACCATATAGGGTTTCACCCACATTTCATCAAAACCCTAGCCTCAAACTTATACACACACTCCTCCCTCCTCCACCGGATTCTGGCGCCGCCACCTGTTCCGGCGAGACCTCCGGCCACCACCACATCTACGACACCGCCATCTTCATCACTATTAACCACCATGCCATCCAACTTCCGTCACTATCACCCTCATCCACCACGCCACCTCCCACGCCACTGCCACCGCCACCCTCACCGCTGCCATCAACATCATCGCACACCCTCTCCACCATCACCACCACGTCCACCATCCACCAATAAGGGTGCGTTGGTTTCTTTAGTCACCAAAAGGGTACGTTCGGTTTGATAAAAATAGCACCAAGGGTGCGTTTAGATCTGGGTTCAACACCATAAGGGTGCGTTGGGTTTATGGCAGCACCAAGGGTGTGGGTGGTTTTCTTAAACACCACATAGGGTGCGTTTGGGTTAACATAAACACCATAGGGTGCGTTTGGTTTAACATAAACCGTACAAGGGTGCGTTTGGGTTGGAAGAAATCCCCACAAGGGTGCATTGGTTTTGTGGTTATATGCACTAGGGTGCATTTGATTTTTAAAACAACAAGTAGGGTGCGTTTGATTTTTTTGAACATCATAGGGTGTGTTTGTTTCTGCGATTTGCAGCCAAACCGAGGTGTTTGGATCTGCGTTTATCACCCAAAAGGGGTGTTTGGATCTGGGTTTAACTGACCTATAGGGGCGTTTGGTTTGCTGTTTAACTGCCCCTAAGGGTGCGTTTGGACAGCAGCCCCTAATAAGGGTGTGTTTGGTTTTGCTTATTTTTTTTATTTGTTTGATTCCGTTAGATATATATTGAAACATGTGGGTAAATTGCAACATAGATTGATTAAAAAGTGGAAAACGTTGAATTTTATAAATATGGGAAACGTCATATAAACGAATAGGTCATGCCGAATTTTATAAAGATTTATATACTTAGTAATTTTTCACTTAGATTTCTATTATCTTAAAAATCCAATAAAGTTATATAGTTTTAAAGTTACTTCTTTGTAATGATACAATAAACCGGTAAATAAACAAAAACTATACTTTTATAAAAAGGCAACTAGTTTAGTTAAAACGCGTAACGAAACACAAAATTATAAAATATTATTTTATAATTCACGACTAGAAGATAAAATAATAACTTTTGTAAGAACTTTAAAAACATTGTTTACTTAATTCATAACTTTAAAAACGTGCGTTTACTTTTACATAAAAACTATTACTAATTAAATTGGTGATTTCCAAAAACGTGTCGAACTATATTGTTACGGTTATTTTTCTTACGTTTCTTTTATAATACTTGTAAAT
>BQNB010134757.1:0-18265 GCA_026074375.1 Tanacetum coccineum | reverse complement strand
TTATGTACTCACATAACTTTTTACGGAATTTGACAAAACTTGCAAAAAGAGAATCACCCCAACAGGTGTTACAGAAGGGTGAAAATGAGAATCTGATTGCTAATTATTTGACGAATCAACTGTTGTATGATGTGGAAAAATCATGTTGTCTAGATCTTGAGACTGAGATGTCTAAAGTTCATAATGAGTCAAAACATATTTCAAAACTTGAAAAGGAATACCTAAATTTGCAATTAAAGTATCGACATCTTCAAGAAAGTTTTGATTATAACAAATCACAAACCTCACAGGAAGCTCTTGATTTTAACTCATACTTTAAGATCAAGAATCTAGAACATCAGATTCAAGAAAAATACAACGTGATTAGAGACTTGAAAGTTCTAGTCTCTAATGTGAATGACAGAAGTTGTGAGACATATAATGCTAAAGATGTCACTGCTCTTATTGAACAAAATGAATGTGTTAGAGTAGAACTAGAAAAGGTCAAACAACATTACAAGGAATTATTTGACTCTATTAAGATTACGCGTGCTCACACCAGTGAAAAGACATCTGCCATGTTAAATGAAATTGAGAGTCTAAAGGCTCAGTTGAGAAGTAAAGTGTTCTGTGTCACTAGTGACTTTGTTAAACCAAAAGTTCTTGCGCCTGGCATGTATGCCATTGATGTTAAACCCATCCCTCATCCCCTTAAGAACAATAGGAGTGCTCATTTAAACTATATCAACCATCTTAAGGAGAGTGTAGAAACAGTTAGGGAGATTGTAGAGGAAGCTATAGTATCTAAACCACTGGATAATGCACTTTACTATGCTTGTCAATACACTAAGCTATCTCAGGAATTGTTAGAATATGTGATTGGCATTTGCCCAAAAAGTTTCAATGAAAGAGATTACAAGGCTCCCTCTACCCTTGTAACTAGGAAAAAGCAAGTTATTTTTAATGATAAACCAGGAACTTCATCTAGTAACACACAGAAACACGAAGTGCACCAGAAATTTCAACATACTAATGTCCCTGTGATTCATTCTACATGAGTAAACACTTCCACTGAAGCAAGCGGATCAAAGCCTAGAAGCAATACAAAGAAAAATAGGATCCTGCCTGCTAAGAGTGAGAATGAGAAGAAAGTAGAAGACCACCCTAGGACAAATAAGTCAGTATGGACAAAAGTGAATCGGGTTGATTCTAGCATTAGCTCTAAGCATGTTGTAATTAATTCGAATTCTAAATCTGTGTGCAAAACGTGTAACAAATGTGTAAACTCAGCAAATCATGAAATGTGTGTTGTTAATATTTTGAGTTCTGTGAATGCAACCCCCACTGTTAAAATTGTCTTGAATAAAGGGAAGCAGATTTGGAAACCAAAAGGCAAACTGTCTGATAACAGTTTGAACAAGACCAAGCGGGTTTGGAAAGCAACGGGCAAACTAATTGCTGATATTGGTTATCAATGGAGACCCACAGGAAAGAAAATTCACCTTAGGAAAACTTAATTGTGGTTATCAATGGAGACCCACAGAAAACAAAAGTATGGCCTAGGCGCACTGTGCCTTTAAACTACGCCTTCTTGTGAAATTTCCTATTATATCAGCTGAACCAACAGACCCCCAACAAAAATTGTGGAACCAAAATTCCAAACTCTCCACACTCGACTGTTTCAAATGCAGGTCGTACAGGTCGTCCTTTAGTATCTGGACTCAGGCTGTTCAAAACTTTGACGGAATCGTTCAAAGCTCAAGAACTTTATGAAAAGTTCATCGGGACAGTCAGATTCCGGGAATGGTCCACTTGGAATCGATCAGGTTATGGATATTATGTGTATGGTGATAGTTGAACTCCAGAGTATACTAATGAAGACTAGGACACAATCTGATTTCTGTAGGGCGAATTTGTGATTCAGATCATGAAATTGCTTTTAGAATGCATTCTTGCTTGTTGTGATCTGAAAATGGCGTATACTTACTTAAGGGTAGTCTTACACCAATTTTACACGATATCGATTGATTGATATGATTAAGTCTTCTTAGTATGCTTGTTAGTCCAAAGCTTCTAAGACAAATCAGGATGTTGCATTGTCGTTTTAAACCATTATAAACTTGGCCAATCAATGAATCTTCTCGAAAAGATCGGTTAGAGGTTTTACCAAGATGAAAGTTGAAAAAGATCATCTTTGCTCAGCCAGTCAACATGTGAAAAAGCAAGAAGAACTCCCCACAAACAAAAAATCTGAAAACACCAATAAGGAAGTTCTTTAAAAACATACCCTTCACATGTATCTATGTGGTCCCAATTAGAGGTACAGAGTATTAATGGGAAGAAATACATTTTAGTCATCATGGATGACTATTCAAGATTTACATGGGTAAAGTTTTTGAGATCAAAGGAGAGACTCCAGAGTTTTGTCACAAATTTCCTTAAGCAAATACCAATTGGTCCCCTCAACAAAATATTACCAATACAATCCGAACAGATAATGGAAAACGGAATCGTCAACCAAGTTATGTCTAAACATATGAAGGTGTTGTCATATTTCATCAAAAGTCTGTTTTGAGAACTCCCTCAACAAAAACGCGATGTCGAAAGACAAATCATACACTTATGAAAGCAGCACGTTCACTGATGAATATTCTCAAAAGCACTGATGTTTCTGTGGATAGAAGCTGTCGCTACTGCTTGTTACACACAAAATCGATCCCTAATTCATACTCGTCACAACAAAACCCCATATGAGCTTGTGCATGAAAATAAGCCCGATATTTCATTTCTTTAAGTATTTGGTGCTCTGTGCGAGCCTACAAATGATAGCGAAGATTTAGGTAAATTGCAAGCCAGAGCTGACATTAGGATTTTTGTTGGGTATACTACCAGCAGGAAGGGTTTTCGAATCTAAAACAAAAGAACCCGTCCGAAATAATGGAACAATTCATGTTACATTCGATGAGCTATTCATCAGACAAGGCCTCCTGTACACATCAGTTTAAGGACCCACCTGATGTCGAGTGACGCCTGGACAATTCAGTTCAGGGCTCATACCTAATCAGGTCCATGCAACCAATTTTGTTCTACCGATGGATAAAGATCTGGAGTTATTATTTCAACCTATGTTCGATGAATACTTTGAAGCAACTAGAGTCGATGCATTAGTACCTTCGGCTACTGCTGTTAACGCTCATGTTGTTCCACCAGGTACATCTATGTCTACAACATTTGCTCAAGATGCACTGTCAACAAGTTTTTCACCGTCATCATCTGGAATACAACCTCCAGTCATTCAACATGATGTTGCAGTTGGACCCACTATCGAAGACACCCTATTTACTCATGCTACCCTTCATCCCTCAAATAACCCTGTTACTGGAGAACCAGGTTCTGCACAGTCATCATCAGGGGTGTTACGTAAGCTGAACCCAACCAAGTTTAAATCACCACTATCTCATCTCCAGAAAGTGGTCCAAAATCACCCTCTGGAATAAAGTATGGTAATCCTTCTCATTCCGTATCCACCAAAAAATAGTTTTAACCTTCGCGATGCACTATGGTGTTGTTTCCATAACTGAAACTGTCAAAAAGTCGAACCAAAGAATTTTAAAGGGCTGTGATAGAAGCCTGTTGGATTCAAGCCATGCAAGAATTAAATTCACGAGTTTGAGCAACTGAAGTATAGGAATTATACCTCGCCCATTCTATGAAATGGTTATCGCTCTCAAGTGATCTACAAGGTAAAGCTGATGAGTATGGAGATGTTCTGATAAACAAAGCTCAGTTAAGTATCAAAGGGAAATCGTCAAGAAGAGGGAATTCATTTTGAATAATCGTTTGCACCCGTTGCACGATAGAGCGCATCAGATATATTCATTGCCATTTTTTTTTTTATGCACAACCAAAAAATATGATCACTACCAGATGATGTCAAATGCTTTTCGAATGTGAACTTCAAGAAGAAACTTTGTCAGTCAACCTGAAGGATTTAAAGGACTCCGGAAATCCTACACACGTTTATCGACTGAAGAAACTCCTTTACGGCATAAAGCAAGCATCAACAAAAAGGGCGTGTATACACACTATCAAAGTTCTAATGGCTAACAAATCTTCAGGTTCGTGGATCCAACGTTAATTCATACGCAAATCAGGCACAATATATTCTACTAGTTTTAAATATACGTAGATGGACATCATTTTGCCTCAACTTGATCATAATGCTGTAACATTTTTCCAAAGAGATAGCTCCAAATTTCAGATGTCGATGATGGGACAAATGTCGTTTTTCTTAGGACTACAAGTTTCTCAAAGTCCCGGAGGCATCTTTATTAACCAAGCAAAATATGCTCTCGAAACCTTAAAGAAATATGGAATGGATCTTTCTGACCCTGTCGATACACCAATGGTGGATCGATTGAAACTGGATGAGGATCTCTTGGGGATTCCAGTTGACCAAACTCGATTTAGAGGAATGGTTGGCTCCCTAATGTACCTTACTGCCAGTAGATCCAACCTTGTATACGATGTATGCATGTGTGCTAAATATCAGGTTAAGCCTACCAAAAAGCACCTTGAAACAATCAAATGTGTCTTTCGATACCTAAAAGGAACCATTAACATGGGTCTTTGGTATCCAAAAGACAACGCCATGTCACTAACAGCTTTTTTTTTAAATTGGCAGATTGCGGATCATGGCGATTCCAAGATTCAAGAAGAAGAACGTCGTGAAATGCACCAGTCACTAAGAGATAGATTGGTTAAGCTGTCATCAAAGAAGCAAAGAAGCACTGCAATATCTACAATAGAGGCTGAATACATTGCCAGTCTGGATGTTGTGGTCTCAAATCCTTTGGATGTGATCCTAGCTAAAATACTACGGATTTGATTTTCAATAAAATTCCTCTGACTTGATGAAAACAAAAGTGCCATTGCTCTTTGCTGTATACATTGTCCAGCACACTCGATCAAAGCACATCCGACATACGTCACCATTTCATCCGAGAAAGCAAGTGGAAATAGAGTGGTAACTTCTACTTCGTAGAAATGAACTACACTTGCTACATACTCACAAAAGCATTACCTAATAAATGGTTCGAAATTTCTTCTTCCAACCCTAGGCATGAAGATTTTTACCCCAGAAACTCTCAAACGCCTTCAGAAGGAGAGATGAATAAACGAAGTGCCCTCGTGTATCCTTGAACATATTGTAAAAAAAATATAAATATATTTAATAAATAATAAAGGACATAGTAAATAATTTTAAGTCATTTGAAATTACAAAATGGCTTGTGCAATTACTTTCAGATTGCAACCCATTCTCAAACGACAGTAAATAATTTCCCCCAGGCAGGATGACTTTATATCCATGCATCAGAGGATTTAATGTAGCCTTAGTGCTTTTTTTCTTACTCTAAAGAGAAGTCTTCTTTTTGAAAACCAAATAATTTTTTCTTAATTGATTCTTAATTAATTTGTGTTAACCGATGGGGTGGTATAGCTGTTCAATGTAAAATTTCATCTCAATCAATGACTAAGCTCTTTCAATAGAAAACGGGTCATTGATTTGAGGGGGAGAGTGGAAGTTGAAAAATTACTTTATCACACAGGTTTCTAAAAGAATTTGATTGGGAGATATTCCTGGCTGTTTTAGTAAGTGTGTATGCTATGAAAAGTGTGAGTATAAATTGTCAAAAGCAATAAGAGTGGTAATTATTATGTTTAATAAGTTACTAAGAGGGAATATCGTCGCATTTAGCTCATGCAGTAATTTTTATCAGTTTCTCAACCACACAAGTGGAATCTATTCTATCATCTTGGACAAGTGAGAAAATGTTTTTGTACCAAATGGTTTAAATTTAGAAGGGTAGTTTATTATAGTATTAATTCAAAGGGCCATAAATGTCTGTTGATTTAAAGGACTATGGATTTAATGCAACTTTGTGATGTGTTTCTAGCTTTATTAATCAATAGGGACCAAATCAGCCAAATTTCAAACTTAGAACAACCTTAAAAATACTTAGAAAAAGAAATTAAAGAAGATAGAAAGCTCAGGGATTGAATCTGTCAATTTCCAAAGAATGGGTACATAAGGTTCGGCGGGTTGCTCTTTGGTCAAAGTTGTTCAAAAAACGGTCCAAACATAAAAACACACACACACACACACACACACCACAATCTCGCACTACTCGCCACTACGAACACCTCCTTCAATCTTGATTTCCTGTGTGTTTTCACGCAAAATGTATACAATCAAAATTTGTCTTTGCCTTATATTCTATCTATGATCATAGGATTCGAAGTGAATCACACTAAAATGATAAAATCTTAAAAAATTTGAATCTAAGGTTCGAAAATTAAATAAGTGTCGTAAAAAGTTAATTGATTGAGGGGAAAGTGCGGAATGGGTCTTGTGATCAATTATATATATCCTGTTTATCCATTTTGCAACATCTGTGACCCAAGAGATTCTAGGTGCGGTTTACTATTTGAAAGTCATAAGCCTTTGTTTGTGGTTAGAGGAGGTTGCTAGTGTTGGACTGAATCGTAGAAAGATTATGAAATGCTTTAGTTCGTGTTTTAGGTTTGCCAAATAAGAATGTGTTTTTTGATTCAAAGTCGTCTTTCATCCAGGGCGAGTTGCTTAGAAGTCTTGGTGGCGGTTTGATTTAATAATATTATTATATTTTCAGGAAACCGCCGCATGGCAGCGGTTGTTGAAATATTATATTTAATATTAAAATAGTCAACCCTCCACGTCGAATTTGTTATTAAAAATATGGCGATTGCTTCCTGTCGGTTGATGAAGCGGGTGTGCCCAAATTTGTATTATTTATCGCATAAAAGTAAACCGCTGCCACGCAAAGTTTGGTCAAATATTTTATAATATTTAAAATAATCAACCCGCCCTTTTCAACAATTTGTATATACAGCGGCAGTTTGATTTAGTATAATTAAAATATTCTCCAGCGGGTTGGTGCCTTTCCTCGCGGCGGTTTGCTCAATCCACCTCACGGCGGGTTGACTAACTGCTAGGCAGCGGTTTAGGCTTATTTTCATAAATTTGACCCATTAAGCCCGTCAATCAATCGAGGCCCATTCCAATGACCAAGTTACATTTCTAACACCCATCCGGGCTTAGTTAACATGTAATTGATCCTAATGGATAATACTACAACCTGTTCCAAATATGTTAGCTTTACTCATCATCCAGACGTTAAATCTGTTTTAACCAATCGCGCATGACATACTTAAACAGAACTACCGTTTCTCTAAACATCGCCTTCTCGCGAATGGTTGTTCCTCTTTGTTAATAACTCTTATGCAGAAATAGATGGCAGAACAAAATGTTCCCGCTCAAGCACCAACAAGAACATATGAATAGAATTACCTCGCTCTTGCATGGTTACAAATCAGAAAAACCAATTTTGTTGTACGATTCCCAAAGATACAGAAGACCCCAACTTTTAGATATCATGACATCCTGCGTAACACCAACTTCTTCAATCATTCTCTGCCTCTGCTAGTGTTCCTACTATCAACATATCAGCATTCTGAACACTATGAAGTATGACGAGAAGACTAGGGTGTACTGCTGTCAAGTTGATGAACAATGGGTCAATCTAAGTGCAGATCTTCTTAGAAAGGCCTTAGATATCACTCCTGTCGACCCAGCTCACCCATTTGAATTACCTCCGACTGGTGACACGGTGATTGATTTTGTGAATCAGCTGGGGTACCCTGAACTTGTAGAATTTGTCTCCAATATACGTGTAAATTATGTATATCAGCCATGGAGAGAAATTCTTTCCCTGATAAACCAGTGCTTAACCGAAAAGACATCTGGCAGTGACAAACCCAGACACCCAGTTCTGCAAATGCTGTGGGGCATCCGTCACAAAAAACTAACATTGATCATGTTGAATTGGTGTAAGGAAGAATTTACTCAAGGAATCCAGACCATTTTTCAACTCATAAGGCCAGACATAAAAGCCATTCTGAAAGACCCTAAGAAGAAAGCATAATGTTCCTCTCTCATTCCTTACGGTGGTTTTTACAAAATGATCATACTACTATTTAGTCGAGCACAGCAAAGTACATAAAGACCTAGTCTCCTCGTCAACTTCCATGAGATGAA
The DNA here is from genome assembly GCA_026074375.1 of Tanacetum coccineum. Taxonomy (NCBI): domain Eukaryota; kingdom Viridiplantae; phylum Streptophyta; class Magnoliopsida; order Asterales; family Asteraceae; genus Tanacetum; species Tanacetum coccineum. Next base: position 10,149 of record BQNB010134757.1, on the reverse strand, counting down.
TTTCTGCTAGGAAACTCAAGATTAGTCCCAAAAGGTGAAACAGATGAAGTTTGGAAATGGGCAATCCAAAACCCATGATTACTAAAGCTTATTAAACAATCATCAAACAATCGCAAAATCATCTTGAAATGGTTGCAAAGAAAAACGAAGAAAACCCCACAAGAAAGTTCAAGCAACAAACTTACATGTGAACAAAGCATAGCCACCACCCAAAAAACTCACTCCATTCAAAACCAACCAAGCCAACACCTGTCAAGCAAACAAAACCACCTTCATCCAAACTACCTAACTCTCCTAAAAAGAAACCATCCAAGATCACTCCCTCAAGAAAAGTTCGCAAGAGAAAGCCTTCGCTTGTTGATGAAGAAATGTAAAGCTCAACAGAATTGAAACCTCAAGAATAAGGTGGATGATCCTTCACTCGAACTGCCAAGAAGTTGAGTTTGGATACGCATCAAAGAAAAAGGAGAAGGTGAAGTTCAGATGCTGACCTAGAACGAGCAATTAAGCTAGCTTGGCTCCTTCCTTTCTACCCGCAACGTCAAGCACGGGTACGGTAAAGGGAGTAGCTATCTGTGAACGTATTGCGATGAAAATACAAAGACTCCCGGATGTAGAGGGAAAGGAAAGGCTATTGTAATAGAATAGCAAGCCGCCACACTCACTGATAGATCTGTCGAAGAAGAAAAAGTACTACGATCAGTTTTATCCTTCAAGAAGGGTGATCAAGCAACTCACGATTCGACCAACGGACCCTCTTCACATACCTCAAGAAGATACATCCAGAGAAAGTAGCCAGAATCTTCATCAACAATGATTCAGAAATGAAACAAAACTGAACAAAGCCACGCTCCTAAAGATGACAAAGAACAAGTGAATTGCTTCGACAAGTCACATCAGAGTAGGGATAAACTGTTCGAATTGAAAACCAGCAAGATCAGACTTGGACAAGAACATGAGCACTAGCAGGATCAAACCTTGAGCCCATGCAAGAAGACTCAGGCCCTGGAAAAGAACATGTGCTCTTGCCTGGACCAAACCAGAGCACATGTACAACATCTACGCTTACAGCTTACCCTAGAAGTACGTTGAAAACCGAAATTCAGAACTGGCGAACATGTCATCTTGGAAATCCAGCAAGTATCATCGTACATCTATCGTCAATGAAGAATCTAGATGAAACAGACAACTTTGGGGATCAATTTCTTAATGATAAACCAACCGAAGATGATCAAGAGAAAACTAATGTTGTAGATGAGACTAATTCCATTAGACCTGATCCGAGTCATCAAACCAACACGTCATCATCTTCAGTGACATACTACCAGTTATTATTTTAATGTCCTCTCTCCCTAAACCTTCATCTCATGTCAACGTACCACCAATCAACACAGAAGCTACATCAATCATCACAACTATCCCAGAAATCACTCCATTCATCGCCCTTCAGCTAAGAGTCATGAAATTGGAACAAGATATGTCTGAAGTAAAGAAGACTGATCACTCAGCTGCTGTGTTGGCTTCTATTCAATCTTAAGTTCCTACAGTTGTTGAAAAGTATGTAGGAACAAAAATTGATGATGCTCTCCTTAAGGCTCTTGAAAGACACACTGCAGATTTAGTTGAGAAATACTCTGTGCTGCCTGCTCCAGAGTCAAGCAAGAAACAAGAATCTGAAAAGAGTCTGAAAGAGATTATCAGAATCAAAAGGGAACAAGGTGAGAAGAAACCAGAGCCAATGTATACTATCAAGTCGACTGATAAAGCTGCACTTGAAGAATTTGATCTAAAGGGTGCTCTCTTCAATATCATGCATAAGAACAAGTCTGCCAACAGAAATCCTGCCAATTACAGACTATACCATGCCCTTATGGAAGCATTGATAGAGGATGAAAATGCCATGGACAAGGAAGTTGCAGACAAGGTTAAAGACCACAAAAGAAAGCGTGATAGTGATGATGATGAAGACGATGATGATGAAGGCCCTTCAGCTAGATCAAACCAGGGTGAGTCAACAAAAAGGAGAAGACACGATTCAAGTGCTCACTGGGCAGCTCAACCTCCTTGCTAAAGATCTGAGCAAAGAACAAAGAACAAGCTAGATTCTAATGCTTCCTGTACACAACAGCTCTAGCTCACACTTCTTATCCTGCAAATCACTAACATAAAAGATACTCCTCCTGGCCCTCTATATGCAAATCTTTTAACATAACACGATCTCCAACTTGGAATTCCAAAGGCTTTTGCCTTACATTGGCGTAACTCCTTTTCCGATCTCTTGCAGCTTGCAAGCGTTGTCGAATTTTCACTATCTTTTTGGTGGTTTCGTGGATTGTCTCTGGTCCTGTGAGTTAGACATATCCAACTTTGGCCCAGCAGATAGGTGATCGACACTTTCGACCATAAAGTGCCTCGAATGGTGCTGCCTTAATACTGGCATGGTAACTGTTATTGTAGGAAAATTCTACCAGTGGTAAGTGTCTCTCCCATCCTTTTCCAAAATCTATAACACAGGCTCGAAGCATGTCTTTGAGTGTTTGGATAGTTCTTTCACTTTGTCCATCAGTCTCGGGATGATATGTTGTAGGTCTAAAGTCTTGGATCTGTTTAGCCTTTTGTAAGACAATAGATAACTTGATTAAATCGAAATCAACTATATGAGAGACAATAACTATGAATACTATGTGCTAATGCAAAATCTTAACACAAGTACTAAGAAGAACACAATGTAAAACTTTGTTATTTTCTATTAATTTCTATTAGGTTCTCTATCTCAAACACTATGCCGTAGGGTTCCTTTTATACACCAAGGAAACCTTAATGGGCTTTACAAACGCGTAAAAGGATAATGCATATCCTTTCCTAAGATATCTCTAAGATAACTATTATAACTATTATGTTACATAAACAGACTTAACTAGACAAGGCCAGTACTAACTATAGTTCTGCCAGACTTAACTTAGTACTGGCAGACTTAACTATGTCTACCAGACTTAACTCTATAACTACCAGACTTAAGTCTGTTTACAATAATTCCTAACAATCCTCCCCTAACTTGATCTTCACTTGTGAACTTCAAGTTTCTTTGAATATCTTCATTATGAGCTTCCTGAGGATGTTGTGAGCATTATCTTTGGAATTATTCTTGAACTGCAACATGATGACTGTCTTGTATGAGCACTTTCTTGATTTCTATCAGCAACTCTTTAAAGCATCACTACTTGATATTTGCAGCATCTAACCTTGTAAATATCATGACCAACACTTCACAGCTACATGTACTATCTCTTCAGCAACATAGAAACAGCAACATTGACTATATGTACATCAGATCATAAAGTTTCAGTCTATTCTCATCACATCCAGGTGTGTTAACTCCTGAGAGAGGTGAATCATTGAAAATTTAAATGGATTTGATGTCTCTTTACCAGTTAGCCATTAACCCTGGAGTAGCCAATGTTTGGTTCATAAACCATGGTACATTGATAACCATTTCAACTCTTAGTACGTGAAACATGGTGAGTTGAATTACCATATGATTTTTAGCAAATCATCAGCTATCAACGGATTTGAATACTCTTTACCAGTAGCCGTTTGCTCTGGAGTAGCTAACTCTTTGTTTTAAAAACATGGTGAGTTAATTACCATACAGTTTTTGGTAAACTGTCAACCATCAACGAATTTGAGAAGTCTTTACCAAAGTCGTTTGCTTTGGACTAGCCAGTCCTTATGCCTATTAAGCATGGTGAACTGATGACCATTTGTTGTGTGGTGGTTAGCCAACACTCAAACCCTTCTCTCTTCTTTATGTCCAGTTTCCAACATATTGTCCACTAGATCTGCTATTCATCACTTTTTTAAAACCTGCTTGCTTCTCTAATCTTCTTCAGTAAGTTTTTAAACAAACTTCATTCATTTTTCCATCCAGAAGCTTCATTTTCAGCATCACTTGGCAGGCATCTTTTGACAGAAGATACTTCCTATCTGGTAACATATAAATATTGCATGCCTCCACGGTTAGACAATTTACTGCACACTTATCATAATATCTCCAACTAACCATCTTTTGCTATAGTGGTAAGCTCCAAATATCATCTTCATTGAGAGGTGGATCAAACATAGTCCTGAGATCACTCCATAGTACTCTGTCATAAGCATCTTCAGACCTATTTGTTCCATATTTTTGCATAACCAACCTTTATAGCTCAATAAGATCCTCTCTTGTGAAGTATTTAAGCATAGCTCTAAAGCTCATATAAACTGTATCAGCTCCATTTGCTCTTATTATCTGATAAATGCTTCTTTCACCTTGTTGAAATATCTTCCATTTGACATAATATCAATATTTTTGGTATCCAAAGAGTAGGATTCTTAGCTTTCTACTGTTCCTCTTTATCAGTCTCTGATCCCTTGTGGACTATTATCAATACTTATACATTTCCTAGCTTTTGCTTCTTTCTTTTTCCTACTCTTTTTACTGGCTCTTCTTCTTTTACTTTACCAACTTTTTCTTCTGTATTCGAAACATCTTTATCATCAATCCTTTGTTTCTTTGAAATTTCTGTCTGAAGCTCTTCTCCATATCTTTTCAACTGTGCCTTTGTAGCTTCAATATTTATAGGAACAAAAGATTCAACCTGCTTGGCAACTTATCAAACTTTTTTCACTCTTCAAAACTCACTTCTTTAAACTGTGTAAGCTTCCATGTCCCCCGATTCTTCAAATAATTCATCATGTAGTTCCTCAGCTGTGATTGGGTCTTACGCTTACTTCTTCTTGCTTTAGCTCTTTCTTCTGCAAAGAACTTCTTTCTCTGATTTACTAACTCTACCATCTTCTTTGCAAAAGTCCTTCTTCTGGCAACTCTTTCCCTAGCCCTCTTTGTTATTATGCTTAGCTTCAATCTTAGTCTAATGCATCCAATCTTTTTAGGTGTAGTGTTGATCTTTAATTGAAACTTGAGCTTTTCTTTGCTTTTTTTGCTTAGTTATTCTTCTTCTTCCATTTTAGCCTTAGAGTGCATCAAAGAACTTGTGTGGCAGTTTCTTTTTCCTCTAGAGTTGCAATCTTAGGCTTCTGCAAGGGACTAGCTTCTTCTTGTTGAATTTGTTCTTTAGTTCTTTTTGGGAGCTTAAATCTCTTCAACAATCATTTGAGCTTTTCCTTCCCTTTGGCCTCTAGCAGAACTAACTGGTCCACTACCAGTACTAACTCCAAGGCCACTAGTATTAACTTCTTCAAAGCCAATACTAATATCTTCAAAGTCAGTACTAATGTCTTCAAAGCCAGTACTAATATCTTCAAAGCCAGTATCAATGTCTTTTCCCTTACACTCTTTTCTCCTCTTGTATCTTTTACCCTTATCAATTGACTTTGACCTCTGAGAAGAAACCTTTGACAGAGTTTTAGCTGCTTCCAAGGTTGTAGGGCTGATATCTTCCTCCCTTGAAGTTTTGCCTTGTGTAGGAGTCTTAAAACCTTGATTTATCCGTCATCGATATTCCTACCATTTATCCAAACCTTCACTCTTGTAAATTCCTCCCCTATTTGGAGAAATTTTAGAGCATTCTAATCCTCTTGAATCAGGTTAGAACCACATGTCTCGTTAGAGAACATCTTTCCATTTCTTTACCTTTTTCACCAAATTCTTACAAGTGCTTTTCCCAATGGTCAACTAGTCTACTGTAGTTCTGTCTCCAAACTATCACCTTGTGATCAACTTGGGAACCAATTGAAGCAGGTCATCCACTGTCATAGTTCTTTCTTCTGCCACATGAGGGTGAGTAGGATCGTGTGATTGTGGAACTTCAGTTTCATGTCTAGGTGAAAGTGGTTGGTGTTTAGGTGATGGTTGTTCAAAGGTGTGCTCAATGGGTTAACTGTCAGGTTCTGGTGTAAGTGATGTAAGGTGAGTTATTTGTTCAGCTATAGGTGTAGGTTCAGACTCAATGGTTGCAGATAGTACAGGTGGGTGAGATGAAGATGGTAATGGTTTAGACGGTGATGGTTGATCCACTGCTTGATCTGCTTGTCCTGCATTGTGATCCACAGCAAAAACGGGCAACATTGCAAGCAACAAAGGTCTAGGTACCCCTCTAAAACCCCTTATTCTTAGTTTGTATTTCCAAAATCATCTATAGAAATCGAGGGTACATCAAAAACTTAGTTTTAAGTTTGCCACCATGCCATCAAAAATTAATTTTGAAAAGTAAATCCTGCCAATAGAAAGACAAATCAAAGCAGTCGCAAGATTGCTACCAAATTGATCCCATCCACCACTTTTAGGACTCATACAATGTAAAATATGATGGACTAAAAATCTCCATTAGGGTGTAAAATGACTTTTCCAAAATGTAAAAGTACCATTAGCTGGGAGCCCTATATTACTCCTCTTCTCAAAAATCTTGGTATTGGCAAACATGGAAATCCCTGGAAGCATTTGCTAATGAAGCTTACTTCGAACAGATGCCGCAGTGATTGTATACTCAAGAGGCATTATGGTTGCTCTTAGTTCTAGAGTCCCATCAGCAAGAGTTGAAGCAGTTGCAGTCTGCCAAAACTGTTTGACTAGGGAGTCATGGATAGTGAGATTATATGTCAAGGCATACCTGATATGCGAACCTTTTAAAAAATCTACTATCTCTGCAAACCATATACTTTCTTCAGGTTTCTTTAAGAATCCCACTTGGTTATGCTTGTCGCAGTATTTCATGGAAGCCATTCTTTGAAATTATAGTAAAGAGGTTGTGATTGTTGGTTATGTCAAACTGGGTTTGACTCGTTTAGGTAACTTAATACTGATTGTATCTGTTAATTGGCTTTATATGCGAAAAAAATGAATTGCAATTGGTACTCCGAGACAATAGTCTCTTTTTAATGAAGAAATCTACTATCTGTACGACTGGTCGATCTCTATACTGCTATATTATTCTTAGCACTTAAGTATCTATGCAATAGTTATCTCTCTTTAAAAGATAACTTGTATATCTCTACTGCAGTGTGGTGTGCCACACCACATGTATCTCGCGTCATCCACGTACACACTCCACCCATAAATTCCGTCTATATATACCCACGAAACCCTCCCACCCACAAGTGTCCATCCACCGCTCTGTCTAGCCTACCAAACCCCCCTGTACTTCAAGACATGTCTACAACCCCGCCCTCACACTCAATCACCCCCCCCCTCTTAACTTTTTTTCCCATTAATATTGGGCCTACCACGACTTAAGTCTGGTCAACCAGTATTAAATCATATTGTCAGGAAACTAACAATATGCTTACCAGGATTTTAAGTTGTAAACTTCCAGAATTAATTATGTGACAATACCAGAATTAACTCTTGCACAACTTCAGTTCTACTTTAATCAATGCGCCAATCCTTCGTGCAATCCAAGTATAACCTGAAAACATTAAGCCACACACAAAACATACTACAAAACTATTCGAAAACACTATGCTACTAGTCTTTTGTATTCTAATAACTACTAGAATTAATAGAATTAATTAACCTATCTTAATTACACTCTTATACATTTTAATTCCTCCCCTTACATGTAGCTATGGATTATCATTCCAATATTAAACTCTAAGAAATTAAACCTTGGTCCATAAAAGCTTTTGGTCAATAGGTCAGCTACATTTGAAATCTTGTCGTGAATTTTTCTCTATGTGTGTAATGAGTTCTTCTCATAAGAATCTCATATAAAGTGGTGTCTGATCTCTATGTGCTTTCTCTTGGAGTGATACACCGGATGCTTCACAATGCAGATTGTGCTTTCATTATCAATGTGGATTTTGGTATTCATAAAATTGAAACCATAGTCCAACATTTGATTCTGAATCCACAATACTTGTCCACAGCAGCTTGCAGCAGCTACATATTCAGCTTCTGTTGTAGAGGTAGCCACTATTGTTTGTTTCTTGCATTGCCATGAAATTAATCTGCTTCCAAGAAATTGACAACCACCGGTTGTGGATTTTCTGTCAAGGTTTGCCCCAGCATAGTCACTATCTGAGTAAGCTTCCAGGTCAAAAGATGATTCTCTAGGATACCATAAGCCCAAATTGGGTTTGCCCTTAAGGTACTTAAAGATTCTCTTCACAGCATTAAGGTGTGAAGTCTTGGGAGTAACCTGAAAACAAGAACAAGCACATACTGCAAACATTATATCAGGCCTAGAGGCAGTTAAATACATGAGAGAACCTATCATGGATCTGTATAAGTGTACATCTACTTCATCAGCTTCCTCATCTTTTGTCAACGCCATCTTGGTCTCCATTGGGGTTATTGTAGTTTTCACACTTGCAAGGTCAAACTTTTTCAGCATGTCTGCAACATACTTGTCTTGAGAAATAAAAATTCCATCTGTCTTTTGCTTGACTTGCAATCCAAGGAAGAATATGAGTTCACCCATAGAACTCATTTGAAATCTGCCTTTCATCAATGCCTCAAATTCATCACACCAAGACTTTCTAGTAGAGCCAAAAATGATATCATCTACATACACTTAAACCAGCATGATATCCTTCTTAATAAACAAAGTCTTGTCAATAGTACCCCTTCTGTATCCATGCTTCTCTAGAAATGTTGATAGAGTAGCATACCAAGCTATGGGAGCTTGATGTAGTCCATATAAAGCTTTGACAACCTTATAAACCTTCTTAGGATGATCAGGATCAACAAAACAGGGAGGTGAGAACATTAACACCTCTTCATCTATAGTGTCATACAAAATGCACTTTTGATATCCATTGGTTATACTATGAACCCTATAAATAAGGCAAAGGCTAAAATAACCTGAATTAGCTCTATTCTTGCCACAGGAGCATAAACCCTCATCAATAGTCAAATACCCTTCTTCCTGTCTTTGACCTTGGGGCTACTAGTCTTTGACATTAATTTTGACAACTTACTCTCTTTATCCCTTTTGTTTAGTATACCCATTCTGTTCCAATCACCTTTTCTCTATGAGGTAGATCCACTAGAATCCATACCTGTTGCAGCCTAAACTGTAACAACTCCTCTTGCATAGCTTCAACCCAATTGTCATCTTTAAGAGCTTCAGAAATCTTTTTAGGTTCCTCCTGAAATAAGAAGCAGGCAAACAAACAATGTTGTTGATCTTTGTGATTGTTCCTTTGCTGCTTTTGAACATAACTTACAAGTGTATGTGCGCCCTGTATTTTGCTTACCACTCTGCTTCTAGTTTATCAGGATGATTAGATCACCCCAATATTTGGACTTAGTGGGTGGAATGATGTGTATTACAGAGTAGGAATATGACTAACAACTACTTCTATTGGTAAGTTGTTGAAATCATGGACCATACCCTCGTCATCATAAGAAGCCTCATCAAAAATCCCTTTTTGAGGCTTGTTAAAGATTGTGAGCTCTGGCATATCTGAATCATCTTGATTAGCATGTTGAGTATTAACTGGTCCACTACCAGAATTAACGGAGTTAGTACTGGTAGCTTTGTACTTAGGTACTTCCCTTAAATGCTTTGGAGCAAGTTTATCCAATTTTCTTCTAAAAGCTAGAATTTCAGGAGTCTCTTCTGAAATGCCTGTAGAATAAGCCTCCTTCTCTTGTGTTTTAAGGTTTTGAAGCTCTGTCAAAAACTCCTCTGCCTTTGAATTAGTAGAAGAATTCCTTGGTCCAACTTTTGATGCAGTATGCCTGACTGCTGTAGGCACAACAATAAGCTCCTCAGCCTCATCTTCTTCCTCAGAAGCATTTGCATTAGGAGTTTGTAGTGTACCTGCACTGTTAGTCACTTCTGAAGTACCTGCATGTGGGTTAGTTTGATTCTCCAAAGACACAGGAATATAGTTCATAGAATCAGTTAGATAATCAATATCAAACATCCATCTATAACCTACTCCTTTCACATTAGGTTTTTCTTCAAGAAATTTAACATGCAGATTTACTTCTACCTTTTTGGTTACTAAATTATATACCCTAAAAGCTTTGCTATTTAGTGAGTAACCAACTAAGAAACCTTCATCACACTTTCCATCAAACTTGCCAATCACCCTTACAGTATTAAATATATAATATGACGTACTAACTACTTTTGCCCAAAAAGTAGTTGGTAAAAGTGAATCTGCTAGCATAATTCTAGCTGCCTCAATTAGTGTCATGTT
>BQNB010134756.1:4169-18265 GCA_026074375.1 Tanacetum coccineum | reverse complement strand
CTTATGATTCGGCAAATTAGCGAGGTTGTAATCTGAGATTTTGTTGTTTAATATGATATAGGTCGTTCTAATGTTCATTTTGGTATAAATTAGGACCTCTAATTCTTAAAAACGAGAAAGTTATGGCTAAATAAAGTTTGAAAAATAGAATAGTAAAATTCTGCACTAGGCGTTTTTATGCAGAATTTTGGGTCGTCTTGCGCGTGCCGTAACTTGGTCATTTTGAAAGCTTTTATAGGTTTTTCAGAGGTTAAAACTAAGTTCGGCGAGTCTACTTTCCAACGAAGGAGGCCTCGTGGAGTTTCAATAAGTATAAGTGGGACAAAAGGTCTTTACCAAAATGGTTGTCGAAACTGTAAATCTGGTCTAGAATTTAGGTTGTAAAGATGTAGTGAGCAGGCATATCAAAACTTAATATTTTTTGACGAATTTCACACAGTAGCGTCTTCATGATATGTATGACCTTCTTGAATTTTTCTAGATTTTTATGGAAAGGTTAGAAGGGTCTGATGGTATCCAACTTTTGCAAGTCCAGCAGACCCTGTTTTGGGATATATTGCGTCAGCGCATTTTTGAAAAATGGTTAAAATTGACTAGGATTTTAGGGAAAGCTACTGAGGTTTGATAACATATATATGTGGGTAGATATAGAAGGAGAACGTCAGATTTGACCGTTTCGTATCTCTTTAAGTGTGGTTAACGACTAGTAAAAACTTGGTGTACAACAAGTTACTCGATGATTATAAGACTTGTGTTCAAATTTTTTATATTCATATAAACTCTATGGATTCACTCAACGTTTCGTTGACTTTTTAGCATGTTTTATCTCAGGTAATCAAAGTTAAAGACTTGGAGTACACGAGGAGGAGCTTGCGATAATTTGTTTTTCAAAATCCATTCCTCAAATGAAAACTTGCTTTAGTTTGTTGATGTCAAACTTGTATAATATTATGGTAATGATGTTTTGGGATTACGCTTTTAGACTCTAAAACTATGGAATGTAATGTTTGCTTGTTATTAACATGTCCTTTTGGGTCGTTCTTTATATCTTGTGACTATTGTACTATTACTTAACACCTAAATAGTTGGTTCCGCTGCGTGTTAAATTGGGGGTGTTAAACGTTTTTGGTCATTTAAGTCTGGTTTAAATAGAAAATGGTATGTGTAATTAAGCACATACCAAATACGGTGACATAAAGTTATAAAAAGTTCACACAGATGACAACTTAGCTGATCCTTTTACTAAAGCATTAGCCTTCCCAAAGCATTTAGAACATACTAGGAATATTGGAATGCTTCCAGCTAGTAGTCTCATGTAAATCTGTGTTTTATTAGTATTTGGATAATTGGGATTGTAAGACAATTTTATTTCCTGATGAATAAAGATACATGGTATTTGTTTTCACTCATATAATAATTGTTTATCCTATATTTGCATATTTAATCCTTGAAAGATTTATCATTCTAAATATGTCCATTGTCGGTTAATAATATGGGAGTATTGTTACATAAGGCAAATGTGAGTGTTGGTTATATTCTTTGAATATATGGATGGTTCCCGCCAAACTCATATGTTATTCACAAGGGATGCATATTGGACACCCCAACCTTCGAAAATTACTTTATGGATTCGTTGTCATAAGTAAAATTTCAAAAATGGTTAGTTAAGTCATCCTCAGACTTGAGAATACAAACAAGTTCTCGTATGTGTGGATATCATTTTTTAATTCTAAGTCAAACGCTAACCTGAAAATGGTAGTTATAAAGGCTATTATTGAAAGTGATGTAAAGCAGCATTCACAACACTGAGTTAAGATCAACATAGACCCATTATTTGTCATAGATCCAATGAACCAATCCTAGCCACTCATTTTTTCATCGAAAATAAAAAAACTCACTTTCCATCTCTTTTTTAAAAATAAAATATCTTACAAACGGTAAATCGTCACACGACAAAAAATACACCATCGCGACGAGTATTTTTTTATGATTCGTATAACGAATCATATATGATTCGTATAACGAATCATATATGATTTCATGAAATCATATACGATTTCATGAAATTATATATGATTTGTGATTCTAACGAACTTTTTTTCAATTTTGTTTCAGTCATGAATTGCGAAAATCATATATGATTCGTGTGACGAATCAGTCGTTAGTACACGTGTTGTTTGCTACTCCAACTCCCAAGTGGGAGCTGTTGGATTATGTGAGTTGAACTAGCCGAGTACAACTAGAAGTGTGTGAGCCTATTGGGGGCACACACGTTAAAACATTTAGAATGCGTTTTAATTTCACGTACACTTCCGAATGTAAACCAAAAGGACAAAAACGAATTAGACATTATCCTAAGGCTGTCCTAAATGTTTTTGGCCGGCTAATGAAGGATCTAGAAGGGTTCCATGAATGTCTAGGTTCATTGTTGATAAGAAGGGAAGATGAAATGTGATAAGACTTGAGTTTGGAGAGTTTGAGCCTTATCATAGAAAGTTTTTACTCTTATCATTAGTAAGGTTTGTAGAGGCTATTTAAAATATAGCCCTCACAACCCAGGTCAATTCTCACGAATTTACAACCTCAAAACACATAAATCATCTACATTCTTTTCCCTTAATCAAACCAAATCAATAAACCCTAATTAGGGTTCATAGCTTTTAATCTATTACTTGTGATCTTCTAGATAACATCTACAAGTGTTTATAAGCTGTTATTGATTCCCCTAGTGATATATCAACTTCTGATTATCTGGTTTACAACTTGTCAAGAGGCGTGACCGAAGGGTTTTGAAAAACTCCGTTTGGTTCTTTCCTGATCGTTCTCGGTACAAAGTAGTCAAACAGATCGGTACACAGTGTTGTCCGATATTGGACAACAAAATGTTTTGTTTCTCGGGTGACAAAGGATCTCGGACAGAATTGTTTTTTGGCTTATTTTGGTATGTCCATAGTTTAAGCTATTACCTTGTGTTTGGGTAGTATTGAAGCACGCTAGCCTTCCTTACGTATTTTTTTTACGTGTTTGGTTTGGCACTACATAGAGTGCCATTTAGTCACGTCGATTTCTTATTCTCGGTTTCGTTTACTTGCTGGTGTCTACGAGGGTATGTACCTATTTACTCTTTTACATTCCTTATGTGTTTAGTGTATGTTAATTATATATGCTAGACTAGATCTATCCGCTGCGTACTCGTAAGAGTTAATTGGTTAACTTGATTGTTAAATTCCAACACAAGACACAAAGAATGTCAATTTTGGTCGCATTTATTTGAACAAATCAAAATAAACAAACAAACCCATTTTTCCCACAAAGCCTCCTATAATTTCGATTTTCAACAATTCCAAAACACAACAATGAATTCCAATTTACTACTATCGCACGTATCATGGACTTGATGAAGCATTTTTCATCCTACACCTCGATATGCCACATCGACCATCATGGCCGCAAACTTAGTAAGTAGCCCCGCCAAGATGCGGATTATCTTGAGGTTGGTTGATTGTAAAAATAGGCGTCATGGTCGCTGGTGTTTTTTCAGTGTGTTTTCTAGACGACAATGAAAAACCTTGTTAGGGTGATTAGATACTTAAAACTAATATTAGGTTGAGAGGGATGCGAGATGTCGTTATAAAGGTTTCTTATAAGACGTGCAAAGAGAAGTTTGGACAAGAAGAACCTTTAATGAAAGCTTCTTAGAGCCTTTATCGAAGCTTCTTCATGAGCAAGCTCCACCAGAGACAGGCGTGATTAGAAAATTTTTAATAAATCGAATGTCCTCCCGCCCTCCGGTCCACCTCCGATAATTAGTATATATTCCTTCGCATGTGTTAATCTAAAAAACTCTTTATACCAATCCCACTATTAGTTAAGGATGTTGTACAAGTTAGTTGGTGTCAAAATAACAAAATCTATCACTAAAATATTGATTTTATTTTTAACATACTTAATTAACTTATTGTGCGTCCTTTATACAGAAAACAAAGATAATACAACCTTGGCCAAATGTACTTTCTCCATGCGTATGTCATACATATTTTTTTGGTTGTAGCATAAACTGTGAGAAGACAATGATTGTCTGAGACTATAAAGTATAATTAAGATAGAGAGGTAAAGAAAGTACAATTAGGTAACATAATTGTATTTCCAAAACACGTTAACTGTAATGATACATCAAGGAGCATAATCCAATGCAGGCTTACTACCATACATCAAACAAACATTCCATAAATAAATTTCAGGTTATTAACCACAGATAATTCAATATATCAAAACACTTAAAATAATTTAAGCTTTGTGGAAACACAATAAAAATCAAGAAACTTTAAATTACAATAATATTGGAGCCATAATAAAATAAATAAATGACAATTCCAAACTAATCGTCCGTCCGATTCCCGCGAGCATGCATTCCTCATCACACATCCCTATTCTACGGGACCAATTCCCGTCATCCGCCCACAGGGGGGGGGGGGAGGGGATTGGGGGGGGGGTTAGTGAGAGAGGTAGGGAGGTGGGGTTATCGGGGAGGAGTCGCATCGCTCACCCGTCAGCCGAGGTCCGGCCCACACCCCCGATCGCCATTCCAGCCAGCGATGGGTGTTGATTGCCCGGGTTCCGCCACGGCGCCGCCATTCCCATCCATTCATCATCGCCTTTCTATCTTCCACTCTTACACATCCAGCACCCAGTGTGAGAGAACGATCCTTTTCTTTCAGCGCATAGCAAATTATGTTATACCATGAAGGTGGATAGTAATGAGCCAGTTAATCACAATGAACCACACTTACCACAAATCGATCATAAACACCAACGAGTCATCAAATGACTACTCCTAACTTGAAACGACCTGCAACGTTCCAGACACATCTACATTTGTAATATCAAAAGATAGTGTGCAAAAATTACCAAGAAATACAAGCATCAGTTACAAAGCATTGTGAGAACAACAACACCTTAATGGCGTGCAGATAGTGCTAGCTAGCTTGTACACATGGCTACAACGTATTCAAAGCAGACTAGAAAAGAAAACTAATCAGTCCTGTCTAGGGTTTTAAAAGTTTAACTAACTTGCAAAGCCAAAGTATGTGATAAACTCAACATTGACTCAAATTGTCGCTCCACATATTTAAACTCTATCATCATAGCTTGTCATTGTCAACACTCACAAAAACTGACTAAAAATGCAACAAACAAATCCAGAAGCTACAAAATTAGTTGTAACCATGAAAACGAAAGTAATGTGGCTAGTCTAAAACCAACCCATCCTCCTCCCTTCACCCACCCTAATAACTGGCGGCTTCGCAACAGTAAGGACTCCAAAGGTTCTCTTCAACAAATTTTATAATAGTATAATATAATAAAGCACACCCACACTTATGCAAATTTCATACCACGGCTGATATATAAAAGGATACACATAACCAGGAAATATAAGCAGTCACGAACCATAGAACAAAGACATTAAAGGCTAATATCTGCAAGCAATCGAAAAAGGGGAATTAATATGTCGTGGTTGCAAAGTTAGTAACTTGTGATGCCAAAGTAAGAATAATCTCAACTTTACTTGCAAACACACTAAGCCTGCCCAACCAAAATAATACACATAATTTAACTTTTACTCAATTTCATTCAGAATATACTCTATCATCACAGCATGTCAGATTCTTAGTTTCAACCCTAAATATTGATTGGCGGTTCAATGGAAAACATGTTATAAAAAACAGTGGGAACCATAAGGTTGTTTATCTCAGGGACTGCTCAACATGTGAACATTGTAGATAAGGTCTCCGATCCCACGAGTATGAGATGCTAGTTAGACCACTTGATATGTCACTTATATATGCTATATTCACTAATAGTAGATATGACTGATATATCGAGTGTCCAAACTACTGCCTCATTGATATTTGGTCAGATTAACAAACAGCTAAAAAGAGAGAACTGATACGCCATGGCTACAAAGTTAGAAACTTCGCCTGTCAAGATGCGGATAATCTTAACCTTTTCTCATTTCCACTAACACACATTCATATTCTACCAACAAAGCTTGTCATTTCCCAAACTCATAAAAACCAACTGAAACCGCAATATTAAGATTAGGAATACCATATAATAAAATATCATGTTCGGATCAAGATATAAAATTCCATGGTCCTACTATTTCATGTTAAGTTTTTCCACAACTTGCTTTGCCTAAGATACCACATCATATCGGTTGCGAAAGACGGTTGCATTTTCTGCCATCAGTTTTTTCGCCACGTTTAAATCACAACTCAACAGATAACCAAATCATCGTAGCAAAGTAGGTATTCTCCATAACCACTATCCTTTTATACAATTCTGAAGCGAGCATTCTTATACATGATTAAACATTAACTATATTTAAAACCACTAACCCACAGTCCACATCAAACATACTCATGTAAAATACATACCCTTTTATTCTTTTCATATTTAGAAATCATAAAACAACGAATCAGAGCGCATAATCTCACCATTCTCAAAAAGCGTTAAGGGTGTTAGATATAATCCTAAGGGAGCACACCGCGAAACCAAAGATTACATCAAGCACCCTCACACTCCTCATGAATCGCCGGCATTATGCAATAATCTTAAGGAACACGCAACAAGTCCTAAGATTATACCGAGCACCTTCACACTCCTTAAGAATGTCCGAACTTCTAGTAAATATCAAAAAACAAACATTTAATAAATTCACGGACAATCGGTGACAACAACCGGTCTTGGTTAAGCCAAAGCACATTCACACCAACAACAACTTCATACACTACAGTTTAACGAAATGGTTCAACAATCTTGCTAATAAAACACATATGTTCTAAAGCTCGACAACCTAAAGTGCCACTTACTAACTTCCACTTTCTCCAAGCTCTAATTACATGAACATGACATACCTAATGCATCAACAAACTAAAAGCTGCAACAAACATCTGAATTAAAGTTGTTAAGTTTCCTTATTTGTAACCCTTAGTTGCGTGAAAATAACACACCAAATGCATTACCAAACTAAAAAGCTATAATTTTTTTTGACTATGAGCTCATATATTGTACTGGCTGCAAACACACGGTTGCATTTTATGCCATCCAATTTTTGTCGTGCCAAACTTACGGCTGATAGCGTAACCGAACCATCAAACCAAACAAGTATTATCCAAAATAGACCTAAAAAACATATGACAAACATTGAAATTCCAAATATAGTACGATGGGCCAGACATCAAACCGGCTTCAAAATACGGTTGCATTTTATGCCATGCAGTTTTTGCTACGCCAAACCCATGGATGGCTGCAAAACCTAACTGCATTTCATGACATCTGACTTTTTCCCAGTAAATAACTGATAACGTTCAATTCGAGTATATTTTTTAAGCGTTATCCGTGTTTTATGCATGCTATTTGGTTAAACTAATGAGCTTTCTATCTTATATTTGTCCAAAGTTGTATTTTGTATTCTTAGTTAGCCAAAGTTGGAAAAATGAAGAGAAGACAAAGAAATAGAGAAAAAGGTGAATAAGTGTGCATGTGTAAAGAATATCTCGCCAAGTACAAGTCTCGTGGAGCATAATCAAGAAGGATAAAGTGATAAATCATTGTTCTCAAGACTTAAAGATGTTGCATGAAGTGTTTTCCAAGAGAAAAAAGTGGTCGGCATTAAAAAAATCAACCACAATCATGTCAAAAGAAAGTCAAAAATAGGGCGAAGGAAAAGCCTGATATGATGAGGGTCATATTTGTTAAGAATAAAAAAAGAGGATGAACTTAGCATGGCTGTAAACTTATTAAGTCGCCCTGCCAGGACACGAAGAATGTCAATTTTGGTCGTGTTTACTCGAAAACGCAAAAAAATAATCAACCATCACAGCCTCCTATAATTTCAATTTTCAACAATTCCAAAACACAACAACGAATTCATTGTACTACTTCGCACTAATCGGGACTGATGAAGCATTTTTCATCCTACACCTCGATATGCCACATCTGATAGAAGACCAACCCGTCATGGCCGCAAACTTAGTAAGTTGCCCCGCCAAGATGCGGATTATCTTGAGGTTGGTTGATTGTAAAAATAGGTGTCATGGTCGCTTGTGTTTTTTCAGTGTGTTTTCTAGACGACAATGAAAAACTTGTTAGATGTGATTAGATACTTAAAACTTAAATAAGGTTGAGAGGGATCGAGATGTCGTAATAGATGTATCCTATAAGACCATGCAAAGAGAATTTGGTCAAGAAGAACCTTATGATGAAGCTTCTAGAGCCTTTACCGAAGCTTCTTCGTGAGCAAGCTCCCACATGCAGGCATGATAATTTTTTTTATATCAATGTCTCCCGTCCTCCTCACCTTGATATTAGTATGTATTCTTGGCATATGTTAATCCAAAAAACTCTTTGCCAATCCACTATTAGTTGGGATGTTGTACAACTTAGTTGGTGTCAAAATAACAAAATCTGTCACTAAAATATTGATTTTATTTTTAACATACTTAATTAACTTATTGTGCGTCCTTTATACAGAAAACAAAGATAATACAACCTTGGCCAGATGTACTTTCTCCACCCGTATGTCATACATATCTTTTTAGTTGTAGCATACGGTCAGAAGATCGATGATTGTCTGAGACTATGAAGATAAGTATTATAAAGAGGTAAAGAAAGTACAATTAGGTAAAATTGTATTTCCAAAACACGTTAACTGTAATGATACAACAAGCATAATCAGGCATTCTACTCATCATTCAAACCAAAATTCCTAAAATAATTTCAGGTTTAACCCAGTAATTCAATTTCGATCAAAACACTTAAAATAATTTTAGCTTTAACCAACTAAATCAATAAACTTTAAATAACAATATCTTTTGCATAAAATAAATTCACCTTTTCTTTCAATCATAAATTTAGTTATAACCATGAAAGTGGAAGTGATAAGACCAGTTAAGCACAACCACACTTACTACAGTTTCATACATTACATGTCATCAAATGACTACGCCTAGCTTGAAACACCTGTATCTACACATATTTTGTAGAAAAGGATAGGCACAACCAAGAAATATAAGCAGTCACGAAGCATAGAACAACAACATTAAGGGATCATATGTGCAAGCAATCGGAAAAGAAGAACTAATCAGTGCCCTGGCTGCAAAGTTAATAACTTGCCATGCTAAAGTATGTATAATCTCAACTTTGCTCAAGTCCACTCACACATATTTGAACTCTATCATCATAGCTTGTCATTGTTCATACTCATAAAAGCTGACTAAAAGTGCAACAAACAAATCCAGAAGCTATAAAATTAGTTAAAACCATGAAAGCGGAAGTAATGTGGCTAGTCTAAAACCAACCCATCCTCCTCCCTTCACCCACCCTACTAACCGGTGGCTTCGCAACAGTAACGACTCCAAAGGTTCTCTTCAACAAATGTTTTATAGTATAATATAATAAAGCACACCCACACTTATGTAAATTTCATACCACGGCTTCTTTTATAAAAGGATACACATAACCAGGAAATATAAGTAGTCACGAACCATAAAACAACGATATTAAAGGCTAAGATCTGCAAGCAATAAGAAAAGGGGAATTAATCTGTCGTGGCTGCAAAGTTAGTAACTTGTGATGCCAAAGTGTGAATAATCTCAACTTTGGTTGCAAACTTACTAAGCCTAACCAACAAAAATTATGTAGATAATTTCACTTTACTTAATTTCATTCAGAATTTTTAAAATCTATCATCACAGCATGTCACATTCTCAGTCGCAACCCCAAATATTGACTGGCGGTTCAATGGAAAACATGTTATACAAAACAATGGCAACCATAAGGTTATTTAGCTCAAGGTCAGCTCAAGATACGAACACTGCGGATAAGGTCTTTGATCCCACGGGTATGAGATGCTGGTTAGACCACTTGATATGTCACACATATACGCTATTTTTACTAATAACATATATGACTGACATATCGAGTGTCCAAACAACTGTCTCATTGATATCTGGCCAGATTAGAAAACAACTGAAAAAAGAGAACTGATACGCCCTGGCTATAAAGTTAGAAACTTCGCCTGTTAAGATGCGGATAATATTAACCTTTTCTCATTTCCATTGACACACATTCATATTCTACCATCAAAGCTTGTCATTTTCCAAACTCATAAAAACAACTGAAACCGCAATCTTAAGATTAGGAATACCATATAATAAAATATCATGTTTGGATCAAGATATAAAATTCCATGGTCCTATTATTTCATGTTAAGTTTTTTCGCAACTTTCTTTGCCTCATATACCATATCATATCAATTGCGAAAGACAGTTATATTTTTTGCCATCAGTTTTTCACCACGTTTAAATCACAACTCAGCAGATAACCAAATCATCATAACAAAGAGGATACTTTCCATAACCACTATCCTTTTTATACAATTCCAAAGCGAGCATTCTTATATATGATTAAACATTAACTATATGTAAAACCACTAACCCTCAGTCCACATCAAACATACTCATATAAATACATACCCTTTTATTCCTTCCTTATTTAGAAATTATGATATAATGAATCAGAGCGCATAATATCACCATTCTTAAGAAGCGTTAAGGGTGTTAGATATAATCCTAAGGGAGCACATCGCAAAACCTAAGATTACATCAATCACCCTCAAACTCCTCAAGAATCGCTGACATTATGCAACAACGAAGCAAAACGCAGGATCTCAACATTCTCAAGAATCGCTGATGGTGCTGGATATAATCTTAAGGAACACGCAACAAGACCTAAGATTATACCGAGCACCTTCACACTCCTCAAGAATGTGCAAACTTCTAGTAAACATCAAAAAATAAACATTCAATAAATTCACGGACAATCGGTGACAACAACCGGCCTTGGTTAAGCCAAAGCACATTCACACCAATAACAACTTTGTGGAAACTAAAGAATCGTTGTAACTCAGATTGTTTAGATCTAATCTAGGATTAACAATAACACTGAACATAGAATATATGTAGCAGAATTAACATAAGAACAATGATATTCAACAAGGTGTTTCTTCATTAATAACCAAACGTTCCTAACAACCCCAATTCTAGATGATCAATTCTAGAACGTGTTATCTAAACTATAACAAGGAATCAAATATCCTTGAGGCTAAAACATACAAATTCTAGACGTCCACTTAGAGGACTTGACGCCTAGACACACACACACACACACTTTTCTGGTGTTTACATCTTGACACACATAAAATAACACGACCTATATCTCTTTATATGATAGAGATATTAGGTTTACAAAGGATAAGAACAAATAAAGATATTAATAAATCTTTTAAACATTTAAGTTTATCTTCAGAATCTTTAAAATCTTCCATCTTTTGAAGAATTCCTCCTTTGTCTTTTAAGTCCTTCATATTTCATATGTTTTGTCTTATCAACTCAAATATAACTTCCAACAATCTTTCCCTAGTTGATAATGACAAAACCAAAATAAGCACGAACTTCCCCTGAAGCTAATATATATATGAAAGAATAAGGATCCATGCAATTCCACCAAGGATCTGTAAGTTGCACATCTTCTTTGTAAATCTTCTTCCCCTTTTTGTCATAATCAAATAGGGGACTAAAGTATGCAACTTTGATTTCGACAACCACGAACCACTATCACACTCCTAATCCAGCCTTTCATCAACTCAAATTACCCTCCATGACGCAGTAGAAACGTAAACTAGCAGTAGTAATAAACAACTAGCAGTAGTAATGAAACCTTTCACTTCAAGTGGTGCATGAACATAACCTGATGGTTAAACATTTTGGCAATAAGCTTCCTTTGAAACCCATATGTTAACCATCTCTTGAATCTTTAAATTATGTAGGCTCTATGTAATGATTACTGATGAAGAAAACTAAGTATTACGAACTTGATGCTGAAGTAGAACAACCCAAACTTGTGTCTTATATCTTGTACTATCCACGTGACTTCGAACTTATAAATAAATATGTGAAATATAAGTAGATCGCAACGTCTTGACAAAAATCCTCAATTTTCTATGAGACACATAACCAAAGTGATAGCGTGAGCTTTAAGCACCATAAGAGAAATCACACACCTTTGCTAGATTTTGACAAGTCTTTGTCACAACATTGTAAGCACGAACAAGTTATCTCTAAACGTTGTGAGCCGTTTAAGATATGATAAAACACGTACCCAAATAATTTCACTTCATCGTCAAATAAATGATAAATAACCTTCTTCGTAACCAATTATTCCAAGAAATCCGAGCCTTTAACCTTTTAAGAACATTAAACCAAAAACAAAAAATCCAAACAGTAAACACCAAAATTAAACAAATTGTGTTTCTATTTTAACCGAGATCCATCATGTGTGTGTTGTCCGATATCTGTCAGAACTGGCAGTACAAACTTCCTTCTTTGTTCGATATCGGACATAACTACCAGTATTAACTGCTTTCCAATGGCAGTACAAACTTTAAATTTCGGACAACACTAACAGTTTAAATTATTTCTCAGACGAAGCAAGCGGTACAAATACCTTCGAGCAGTATTAACAAACTTCGAACACAACAGCAGTATTAACTCTTGCTCGAACAGTATTAAGTTGAATAAGATTACTACTGGCACTATTAAATTCATTTAAACCTGATAGCAGTTTTAATCTCCTTGAAGCCCACATGTCTTGAGGCCCAACAAAACAGTACCTTCTTTAGCTTCTTAGTTCAATAGCAGCAGTATTTATTGTATTCGTTGAACAGTACAAATACACCAACAGTTGTAACTGCTTTAACATACCATATACATATCTGATTTACTTGAAGCTGTATTTAACAATCAAGATCCCAATGGCAACATTAATACATAATCTTGACAGCTTTCATGTGCGAACAACAGTATAAACTTTCACGTCCAAGAGCAGCAACGCTTCTATGGTGTCACAAAACTAATCCCTTGTATTGGCAACGAACACCATTAGATCTCTAATCATAAATGTCATGAATGTCAGATGAACACATCAGATCATAGCAACATAAGTAGCATTAAAACATGATTATACGAAAGATCTAGGGTTTTGATCTTACCTTCTTCATTCATTCGATTGCTTTTGTTATTGTTGCTAAATTCCTTTGAGACCCATGCGATCACCAAAATGATACATCATTAGCCTTCATGTTCAGAACATACAAACCCTAATAATCAGAATGATTATTACCAAATTAAGGTTTAAGAATCACCAACGAATTGTAAACATAAACAACCAGATCTTTGATAACCAAGACGACTACAAGAACAAGGTATCCAAAAACCATTCAGCCGAAACCCCAAGAAAGATAATACAAGATTGAAATGACTATGCCACAACAAACCCTATTCGATCTGCCCGTAGATAAACCAAAAAGAGTATGGCAAGGATCAATCGTTATCACACCAATATAAACCCTAATAAGAATAACAAACAAACTTTAATAATTAGGGTTAGGGTTTTGTTTTTAAACCTTATACAAGCTTGACAATCATGAACTTCCTTGGTTTCGCATAATCTTGAAACCCTTGAGTCAAACCTGGTCTTGATGCAATCTTCCAAGAAGTTTCAACAATAATCGAAACCCTTCTTTTTCCTTCATAGCACGACATAAAAAAAACACCTTGTTAGATCCTAGATCAAGAGCCCTGTGGCTCTGATACCACCTGATAGAACTAAAAGACTTGATAGTTCTTGGATCATTTATAGCTCAGTTTAATTAGAACTTATCTAGGATCATGATAACAAAGATAATAACATGAAGTGGAATAAGAACAAATCAAAGTTATCATAACAAGGTTTTATTACCATACATTTCCATCACGCCCCAATATTATCTGATCAGAATAATACAGTTACCTATCTTTAACTGTAACAGGGATCAAGGAAAACCTTGATTACCTTGAGGCTACACCACAAACCCTAGGCGTACTTAGAGGACTTGACGCCTAGACACACACACACACACTTTTCTGTGTTTTACATCTTGACACACACAAAACTATATAACCTATATCTCTTTATATACTAGAGATATTAGGTTT